>CM042444.1:31852359-31882359 GCA_023631565.1 Gymnocephalus cernua
TAGCCAGGCTCTCATTGGCTAGCTGTTAGCCAATCAGAGTCAAGCAGCTTAGCTGGTTGAATATTAATGAGAACTGGCACAAATGGAGCTGAGTCTTCCTGCAGGCTTTCTACACCACGCTAGAATGGCTTGAAACAAGGTAACCACGGTTACAGAGTCCATGGTAGAACTTCAGACATTACCACAAAGTCATGACATACTTGTGTGCCCTGCCACCCGTGTTCAACTGATAACTGTACCAGGAAGCCTCTATCCTGCTGTATTATTAAACATATTAAAGGTGCCGTAGGTAGGATTGCGAAGATCCAGGACTTAACCAAACATTTTTAACATCAACATCCCTCCCCCCTTTCTGCTAGAGACCAAAATGGTCTCCTAAGCCCCTCCCCCCACAAGGGAGAATGAATGCGTGTGCATGAGCAGTGATTGACACGCAGTTAGAAGTCTTACCTACTGCACCTTTAAAACAAACAACGTAGAAATAAACGAGAAGATAAGAACACAAAGACAAAAGGTTTCCTGTATGTACAATATACAGAACACAAAACTACTGAAGCAATCTCTAAAACTCCTCCATTCCATGTTGACATGAAGCTGAGTTCTTGCCAGGGAACGGCAGAGTAGTTGAACCGGGGGAACTCTGAGTCTCCGGCCTGACGGGAAGTTTGGGAAGTTGAGACAGGAAGTGGTCAGCAGAGTCCCGGCACATTCTTCTTCTCCTGCATGCTGGAAACCACCTTCCACTCCACAGTCATCCCTCACTGACTTCCTCATGGCTCGCTATGAACATAACCCAGTCTGAGATAGACAGACAGGTTAGAGAGACAGACAGGTTAGAGAGACAGACAGGTTAGAGAGGCAGACATGTTATCTGTCTGTCTTCAGCTGAATCAGAACAATAACTTCAGGGTTAAATCAATGTGGAGCATCAGAACTAAGTAAACTAATGATGGTTGTTGGTCTCTGGTGCAGGTTTTAATAGTTGGATCTATTTATTATCTGTTTAAGACACATATAATATATAATTAAAGTTTATTTATATATATATATATATATATATATATATATATATATATATATATATATATATATATATATATATATATATATATATATATATATAATGTGAAATATCAGTTGTTGTGATTGAGAAACGTAACCATAACAAGCAGGTGTCTTTGTGTCTGTCTGCAGCCGTCCCAGCGTGGTTTGTCCCGCCGATATGGAGCCTCTGTTCAAAGACAAGGTGGGTGGGGGGCAGGAAGTGACATCACACACACATAACGTCTCTTTAATGACTGATGACATATCAACGAGTTAGTTGTGTTTGTGTTTCAGATCTTCAAAGACGTCTGCTGCCATCGGGAGATCATGGCGCTCAAGGTTTACTGTCGCAGCGAAGCTAACGGATGCCAGGAGACCATGAGTCTGCAGCAGATACCGGTGAGACATCCTGCTCTCTGATTGGCTGCACACTCCTGCTCTCTGATTGGCTACATAAACATGTGCCACGTTCAGCCCTGACAACAAGTAGCAACAGGTTTATTTAAAGTGAAACGGGGGGGAAGCTCTCTGCCTTTTTATTTATTTATAGACGGACACTGTAACAAAGTCTGTCTGTCTCTCTAACCTGTCTGTCTCTAACCTGTCTGTCTCTCTGTCTCTAACCTGTCTGTCTCTCTGTCTCTAACCTGTCTCTCTAACCTCTCTGTCTCTAACCTGTCTCTCTAACCTGTCTGTCTCTAACCTGTCTGTCTCTAACCTGTCTGTCTCTAACCTGTCTGTCTCTCTGTCTCTAACCTGTCTCTCTAACCTCTCTGTCTCTAACCTGTCTGTCTCTCTGTCTCTAACCTGTCTCTCTAACCTCTCTGTCTCTAACCTGTCTCTCTAACCTGTCTGTCTCTAACCTGTCTGTCTCTAACCTGTCTGTCTCTCTGTCTCTAACCTGTCTCTCTAACCTCTCTGTCTCTAACCTGTCTCTCTAACCTGTCTGTCTCTAACCTGTCTGTCTCTAACCTGTCTGTCTCTCTGTCTCTAACCTGTCTCTCTAACCTGTCTGTCTCTAACCTGTCTGTCTCTAACCTGTCTGTCTCTCTGTCTCTAACCTGTCTCTCTAACCTGTCTGTCTCTAACCTGTCTCTCTAACCTGTCTGTCTCTAACCTGTCTGTCTCTCTGTCTCTAACCTGTCTCTCTAACCTGTCTGTCTCTAACCTGTCTCTCTAACCTGTCTGTCTCTAACCTGTCTGTCTCTCTGTCTCTAACCTGTCTCTCTAACCTGTCTGTCTCTAACCTGTCTGTCTCTCTGTCTCTAACCTGTCTCTCTAACCTGTCTGTCTCTAACCTGTCTGTCTCTCTGTCTCTAACCTATCTGTCTCTCTGTCTCTAACCTGTCTGTCTCTCTGTCTCTAACCTGTCTCTCTAACCTGTCTGTCTCTAACCTGTCTGTCTCTCTGTCTCTAACCTGTCTGTCTCTAACCTGTCTGTCTCTCTGTCTCTAACCTGTCTGTCTCTAACCTGTCTGTCTCGAACCTGTCTGTCTCTCTGTCTCTAACCTGTCTGTCTCTAACCTGTCTGTCTCTAACCTGTCTGTCTCTCTGTCTCTAACCTATCTGTCTCTCTGTCTCTAACCTGTCTGTCTCTCTGTCTCTAACCTGTCTGTCTCTCTGTCTCTAACCTGTCTCTCTAACCTGTCTGTCTCTAACCTGTCTGTCTCTCTGTCTCTAACCTGTCTGTCTCTAACCTGTCTGTCTCTCTGTCTCTAACCTGTCTGTCTCTAACCTGTCTGTCTCTAACCTGTCTGTCTCTCTGTCTCTAACCTGTCTGTCTCTAACCTGTCTGTCTCTAACCTGTCTGTCTCTAACCTGTCTGTCTCTCTGTCTCTAACCTGTCTGTCTCTAACCTGTCTGTCTCTAACCTGTCTGTCTCTAACCTGTCTGTCTCTAACCTGTCTGTCTGTAGGAACACCTGAATGTGTGTGCGTTCTACGAGGTTCCCTGTCCTCTGGGGAAATGTAAAGAACGAATGATGAGGAAAGATATTCCCGACCACCTGAGCTGGAAATGTAAACACAGAGAGAGCAGCTGCGACTTCTGCAAGACCAAGATGCCTCTGACCGACCTGCAGGTACGCCATGACATCACTGTACTCCATGACATCACTGTACGCCATGACACCACTGTCCAGGTCAGAGACTAGCTGTAGAGGAGACTAGCTGTGGAGTCTTATCTTGTTTTCTTCTGACTCTAAAGTGTGTCCCGTCCAGTCTGAAGATGATGAACGTCATGAAGTTTGTGTCTGTTTTCAGAAACACAAAGAGACGGTGTGTCCGGCGTTCCCGGTGTCGTGTCCCAACCTCTGCTCCTTCTCCTCGCTCCCCCGCAGCGAGGTACTGATCCACTTCATCAGCTGCCATCCAATCACAGCGCTGCTCTAGTTAGTTTAACCCCACAGCCTTTAGTATGGAGGACACTGATTGGTTGTTTCTGTGTTCCAGCTGTCCAATCACCAACACGACTGTCCCAAAGCTCAGGTGTGCTGTCAGTTCCACCGCTACGGCTGCACCTTCAAGGTAACTCCTCTTCCTCATCCTCATTCTCATTCTTCTTCTCAGCGGGAAGTATATTGATGTGTGTGTGCTGTGAGTCGTGTATATTGATGTGTGTGTGCTGTGAGTTGTGTATATTGATGTGTGTGTGCTGTGTATTGATGTGTGTGTGTGTGTGTGTGTGTGTGTGTGTGTGTGTGTGTGTGTGTGTGTGTGTGTGCTGTATGTTGATGTGTGTGTGCTATGTGTTGTGTATATTGATGTGTGTGTGTGTGTGTGTGTGTGTGTGTGTGTGTGTGTGTGTGTGTGTGTGTGTGTGTGTGTTTGCTGTATGTTGATGTGTGTGTGCTGTGTGTTGTGTATATTGATGTGTGTGTGTGTGTTGTGTATATTGATGTGTGTGTGTGTGTGTGTGTGTGTGTGTACTGTATGTTGATGTGTGTGTGCTGTGTGTTGTGTATATTGATGTGTGTGTGTGTGTGTGCTGTATATTGATGTGTGTGTGTGTGTGCTGTATATTGATGTGTGTGTGTGTGTGTGTGTGTGTGTGCTGTATGTTGTGTGTGTGTGTTTGCTGTATGTTGATGTGTGTGTGCTGTGTGTTGTGTATATTGATGTGTGTGTGTGTGTGTGTGTGTGTGCTGTATATTGATGTATGTGTGTGTGTGTGTGTGTGTGTGTGCTGTATGTTGATGTGTGTGTGCTGTGTGTTGTGTATATTGATGTGTGTGTGTGTGTGTGCTGTATATTGATGTGTGTGTGTGTGTGTGTGCTGTATATTGATGTGTGTGTGTGTGTGTGTGTGTGTGTGTGTGTGTGTGTGTGTGTGTGCTGTATGTTGATGTGTGTGTGCTGTGTGTTGTGTATATTGATGTGTGTGTGTGTGTGTTTGCTGTATGTTGATGTGTGTGTGCTGTGTGTTGTGTATATTGATGTGTGTGTGTGCTGTATATTGATGTGTGTGTGTGTGTGTTTGCTGTATGTTGATGTGTGTGTGCTGTGTGTTGTGTATATTGATGTGTGTGTGTGTGTTGTGTATATTGATGTGTGTGTGTGTGTGTGTGTGTGTGTGTACTGTATGTTGATGTGTGTGTGCTGTGTGTTGTGTATATTGATGTGTGTGTGTGTGTGTGCTGTATATTGATGTGTGTGTGTGTGTGCTGTATATTGATGTGTGTGTGTGTGTGTGTGTGTGTGTGCTGTATGTTGTGTGTGTGTGTTTGCTGTATGTTGATGTGTGTGTGCTGTGTGTTGTGTATATTGATGTGTGTGTGTGTGTGTGTGTGTGTGCTGTATATTGATGTATGTGTGTGTGTGTGTGTGTGTGTGTGCTGTATGTTGATGTGTGTGTGCTGTGTGTTGTGTATATTGATGTGTGTGTGTGTGTGTGCTGTATATTGATGTGTGTGTGTGTGTGTGTGCTGTATATTGATGTGTGTGTGTGTGTGTGTGTGTGTGTGTGTGTGTGTGTGTGTGTGTGTGTGTGTGTGTGCTGTATGTTGATGTGTGTGTGCTGTGTGTTGTGTATATTGATGTGTGTGTGTGTGTGTTTGCTGTATGTTGATGTGTGTGTGCTGTGTGTTGTGTATATTGATGTGTGTGTGTGCTGTATATTGATGTGTGTGCTGTGTGTTGTGTATATTGATGTGTGTGCTGTGTGTTGTGTATATTGTGTGTGTGCTGTATATTGATGTGTGTGTGTGTGTGTGCTGTGTGTGTGTGCTGTATGTTGATGTGTGTGTGCTGTGTGTTGTGTATATTGATGTGTGTGTGTGTGTGTGTGCTGTATATTGATGTGTGTGCTGTGTGTTGTGTATATTGATGTGTGTGTGTGTGTGTTGTGTATATTGTGTGTGTGCTGTATATTGATGTGTGTGCTGTGTGTTGTGTATATTGTGTGTGTGCTGTATGTTGATGTGTGTGTGTGTGCTGTGTGTGTTGTGTGTCTCAGGGTCTGAACCAGGACCTGAGGACACATGAGTCGACGTCTGCAGCTGAACACCTGAGGATGATGGCCACCAGGAACTCCACGTTAGAGAACAAGGTGAGCACACGGAGGTAACCAGGGCTCGACATATCTCACAAGCCACTGTGGCTAGTTGTTTTCCAAAGTTACTAGCCACAATTCTGTGGGAAATTAGGTTGTATTTTGGTAAAGTAAATTGTGGCATGCTGCAGTTTTGAGCAGAGCAGCGTCACTGATCTCTTGTAACAGAATACTCTGTGTCTGGATGTTCTGCACGGTACCGTGTTGATCACTACCTGTTTGTAGCTGGTAGCTAGCGACAGTGTGATCTTCACCTGTTCACCTGAGCAGATAGCAGACTGTCCTGCTGTTGATACAGACATGTGAACTCACCACAGACACTTGCTGGGTGCACAGACTCACGGCGGTGCTGCCGAGAGTCAACACGAACGGATATTTGGCGTTATTTTAAAACACTGATATATGAAACTGGCAGTTAGATTAATTTACTTATTAATGGAAGGTGCCAGAACGTTGTTTCAGCTCACTTTAACCCCTAAGTCAGAGTGATGCAAGTTCATTCCTTCATGTCCACTAAGTTGCCTTCTCTGGCGTGTGGAGGATCCCCGTGGTTCTTCTCTATGGTCGGGTTTGAGGCTGTGGCAGCAGCTCCACCGTCGTGCCGTACCGGTGTAGAGGTGGACCTCTGTTGATGAAATCTTTGGCAGCTTGGGGGGGGGAGTTGAACATCTCCTTTCCGCCTTTATACTGCAGTCTAAGCCGCGCAGAATAGATGAGGAATGGTTCCAGGCCCATGTCTTTAGCCTTCTTCATGGCACCACTGTGTGTGTGTGTGTGTGTGTGTGTGTGTGTGTGTGTGTGTGTGTGTGTGTGTGTGTGTGTGTGTGTGTGTGTGTGTGTGTGTGTGTGTGTGTGTGTGTGTGTGTGTGTGTGTGTGTGTGTGTGTGTGTGTCTCTAGGTGGAGGACATTAGACCTGTCTGTCTGTGTGTGTGTCTGTCTCCAGGTGGAGGACATTAAACCTGTCTCTGTGTGTGTGTGTGTGTCTCTAGGTGGAGGACATTAGACCTGTCTGTCTGTGTGTGTGTCTGTCTCCAGGTGGAGGACATTAAACCTGTCTCTGTGTGTGTGTGTGTGTGTGTCCAGGTGGAGGACATTAAACCTGTCTCTGTGTGTGTGTGTCCAGGTGGAGGACATTAAAGGGGAGCTGTTAGAGAGGTATAAAGTGCTCCCAGCTCTGAGCAGTCGACTGTCTGACCTGGAGAAACAGAACGACGAGCTGAGAGAGAAGAACCGACAGATGGAGCAGAAACTGGCCACCATGCAGGTAACACTGACACTTAAACTACTCTCATTTCATTTAGACTTTAAGTACATTTTACCTCTACGGAGACTGGAACTATATTTATATTACACGTTTCATATAGAGAGGGGACGTCCCACCCCTTCTTGTGTCCACCACGGGACTTTATTTCAGTAAAAATCGAAGTCAGCGTATCTTTATTAGTCTAGACTAGACTAGGGAACGTTTGCACCTGAACACACCTCTTCTTTTCTTTTCATTCCCTAATTTACCGACGTGCGTCTGTGGAGGGAAGTCATACGTTCATCGCTGCTCATTAATGAGCTGGACTGACAGAGGAAGTGTCTGGTAGTGAACGGGGACAGACTAATGTTCTCTGTGTGTGTGTGTGTGTGTGTGTGTGTGTGTGTGTGTGTGTGTGTGTGTGTGTGTGTGTGTGTGTGTGTGTGTGTGTGTGTGTGTGTGTGTGTGTGTGTGTGTGTGTGTGTGTGTGTGTGTGTGTGTGTGTGTGTGTGTGTGTGTGTGTGTGTGTGTGCTCCTATAGAAAGTGATGAGCTCTCACTCTGAGAAGCTGCTGGAGACGGAGCTGGAGCTGCGTTCTCTCCGTCTGCTCCGAGACGACGTGGAGAACCTGAGAGGAACGCTGGACAACGTCCGCACCAGACTCACCGCTCTGGAGCAGGGGGGGCGCAGTGGGACAGGGGCCACGACACACACTCTGGGTCAGAACACACACACACACACAGATACGCACACAGACAGACAGACAGAGAGAGAGACAGACAGTCAATAAGTAATGAATGCTTCTCTCTGTGCAGCGTCCCTGGAGACTCAGCTGAATCGCCATGACGACATGCTGAGCGTGCACGAGATCCGATTGGCCGACATGGACCTGCGTTTCCAGGTGCTGGAGACGGCGAGCTACAACGGGACTCTGATCTGGAAGATCCGAGACTACAAGCGGCGGAAACAGGAGGCGGTGGCGGCCAAGACACTGTCGCTGTACTCGCAGCCGTTCTACACAGGCTACTTCGGCTACAAGATGTGCGCCCGCGTCTACCTGAACGGAGACGGCATGGGCAAGGGGACGCACCTGTCGCTGTTCTTCGTGGTCATGAGGGGCGAGTACGACGCCCTGCTGCCCTGGCCCTTCAAACAGAAGGTACATACGCTGCTTCTAACCTACTGTTTTACTCTGTCTCTCTCTCTCTCTAACCTGTCTGTCTCTGTCAGGTGACCCTGATGCTGATGGACCTGTCTCTCTCTCTCTCTAACCTGTCTGTCTCTCTGTCAGGTGACCCTGATGCTGATGGACCTGTCTCTCTCTCTCTCTAACCTGTCTGTCTCTCTGTCAGGTGACCCTGATGCTGATGGACCTGTCTCTCTCTCTCTAACCTGTCTGTCTCTGTCAGGTGACCCTGATGCTGATGGACCTGTCTCTCTCTCTCTCTAACCTGTCTGTCTCTGTCAGGTGACCCTGATGCTGATGGACCTGTCTCTCTCTCTCTAACCTGTCTGTCTCTGTCAGGTGACCCTGATGCTGATGGACCTGTCTCTCTCTCTCTAACCTGTCTGTCTCTGTCAGGTGACCCTGATGCTGATGGACCTGTCTCTCTCTCTCTCTAACCTGTCTGTCTCTGTCAGGTGACCCTGATGCTGATGGACCTGTCTCTCTCTCTAACCTGTCTGTCTCTCTGTCAGGTGACCCTGATGCTGATGGACCAGGGTCCGACGAGGAAACATCTGGGCGATGCGTTCAAGCCCGATCCGAACAGCAGCAGCTTCAGACGTCCAGTGGCGGAGATGAACATCGCGTCCGGCTGTCCTCTGTTTGTGTCTCAAAGTGTCCTGGAGACAGGAAGTTACATCAGAGACGACACCATCTTCATCAAGGTACCTAACCCTAACACAACACCTACAACTTTCAGACCACTGAAATGTTTCCTAAATCGCTGTAAACCGGTTGTGTCTCAATCTGTGGTCTGATGTGGACTGTAAGGCGTCTGGGAACTCTGCGGTGTGTTTGGTTAACAAACTGAACGCCCTCTGTGTTTGTTCTGCAGGTTACCGTGGATACGTCTGACCTCCCTGACCCGTGATGTTGGACCCATCTGACCTATGACCTTGCAGCTCCCCCAGCGGAGCAAAGCATGCTGGGAAGGATCAGTGACGTCTCTCTGACGGCGCCGCCGACGCACAAACAGACAGACGGGAAGCAGCCAATCAGAGTGGACTTTACAGAGGCCGGGGGCGGGGCTTCTCCTGATTGGCTGCTGTGTGTGTGTGTGTGAATGGATCAGCGTTGCCTCGGAGCAGCGGGGACGTTGTTGCTGCTCATTACTGATGCCGTGCATCGAGCTTTACTTCCTGTTTGTTACCTGTTTACCAAGGCATGCTGGGAAATCCACTGCAGCCACAGAGGTGCTTGGAAAACCACAACAGACCAGAACAGACCACAACAGAAATATGACCCTGAAAATACAAGAAAATCCGGGCGAGAGTTTTAAAAACTAAAGGATAGTTCCCTTTTTTTCACCCTGGACTCTGTTCCCACGTGTGTCTGATGGAACTCACCATCACCCAACCCACCAGACTCCATGTAAATAATCACTACTTTTAGTGTGTATAGAGCCAGACTCCATGTAAATGATCAGGACTTTTAGCGTGTATAGAGCCAGACTCCATGTAAATAATCAGGACTTTTAGTGTGTATAGAGCCAGACTCCATGTAAATAATCAGGACTTTTAGCATGTATAGATCCAGCATATCTCCACATGTAAATGGGTGAATTAAGGGTTTATTCCAACCAGACCAGAGTGGTGATTGTTGGAACAGTGGAAAGATGAACCAAGACGGCTTTTGGTAGTTTTATTTAGTTTCTGTCCACTTTGAATGAAGTGTGTTTTACGATGATAAAAGTCCTGATTATTTACATAGAGTCTGGTGTAGTTTGGTGATGGTGATTTCATACGGTTTCATGTTACTAAAACTAAAAGGATCTTACTCTTTCTTTCTCTTTTCAGAGATTGTTGTTCCCATCAGTCACTTAGACACAAACACATAGGCTCCAGGGTGAAACCCCCCCGAAGTTGATCTTTAAATAAGAGACGTGATCTGAAATATTCAGTCTGTTGGAGTTCCTCTGTGGCCTCTGAGTTTATAATGTCGACAGAATTCATGGTTCATTTGCACAGTTTGAATGTTTGTTAAAGTGTGAAAATAAAGTTATAAAGAAAACATAAAGAATCTGTTTTGTGTGTGTGTGTGTGTGTGTGTGTGTGTGTGTGTGTGTGTGTGTGTAACACTGTGTGTGTGTGTGTGTGTGTGTCTGTGTGTGTGTGTGTCTGTGTGTGTGTCTGTGTGTGTGTGTGTGTGTGAGAGACTATGTGTGTGTGTCTGTGTGTGTGTGTGTGTCTGTGTGAGAGACTGTGTGTGTGTGTGTGTGTGTGTGTGTGTCTGTGTGAGAGACTGTGTGTGTGTGTGTGTCTGTGTGAGAGACTGTGTGTGTGTGTGAGAGACTGTGTGTGTGTGTCTGTGTGTGTGTGTGTGTGTGTGTCTGCGACTCTGTGTGTGTGTGTGTGTGTGTCTGTGTGAGAGACTGTGTGTGTGTGTGTCTGTGTGAGAGACTGTGTGTGTGTGTGTGTCTGTGTGAGAGACTGTGTGTGTGTCTGTGTGTGTGTGTGTGTGTGTGTCTGTGTGAGAGACTGTGTGTGTGAGAGACTGTGTGTGTGTGTGTCTGTGTGTGTGTGTGTGTGTGTGTGTGTGTGTGTGTGTGTGTCTGCGACTCTGTGTGTGTGTGTGTCACTGTGTGTGTGTGTGTGTGTTACTCTGCGTTTGACATGGTTGACCATGACATCCTACTCAACAGATTGGAAAACTGGGTAGGTCTTTCTGGCACAGTCCTAAAGTGGTTTGAATCATATTTAAAGAACAGAAATAATTATTTACCAATAGGTAACTATGCTTCTGAATACTCAAGTTTGACATGTGGAGTTCCCCAAGGCTCCATCCTGGGGCCCGTACTATTTAATATCTACATGCTGCCCCTAGCAAATATCATGGAAAATAACAACGTAAGCTATCACAGTTATGTGGACGACACACAGATATATATCACATTGTCACCCGAGGACTACAGTCCGATACTAGAGTTGGCTAGATGTATTGAACAAATAACAAACTGGATGTGCCAACATTTCCTAAAATTAAACAAAGAAAAAACAGAGGTGATAATGTTTGGCCCAAAGCATGAACGGTTAAAAGTTAGCATTCATCTTCAAAAAACAATGTTAAAAACAACAGACAAAGCCAGAAATCTTGGTGTAATTATGGACAATCACATTAAATCAGTAACAAAATATGCTTTTTATCACCTCAAAAATATATCACGGCTAAAAGGACTTATGTGTCAACAAGATTTGGAAAAACTGGTCCATGCATTCATCTTCAGCAGACTTGACTACTGTAACAATCTCCTTACAGGTCTCCCAAAAAAGTCAATCAAACAACTTCAGCTGATTCAGAACGCTGCTGCTCGAGTTCTTACTAACATCAAGAGAACTGATCACATCACACCAGTTTTAAAGTCCTTACACTGGCTTCCTGTGCCTCAACGAATTGATTTTAAAATACAGTTTATAAATCTGTAAATGGGTTAGGACCGCAGTACCTCACTGATCTCTTATTGCACTATGAACCACCCAGACCGGTCTGGTGGTCTGGGTCAGGTCTGCTTGTTGTACCCAGACCGAAAAAGGCTGAATCAGCATTTAGTTTTTATGCCCCAAGTATTTGGAACAGATTACCGGAGAATCGCAGGTCCACCGCAGCTCTCGGCTCTTTTAAATCCAGGCTGAAGACCTTTCTTTTTGATGTTGCCTTTCCCTAGTTTTTATACTGAAATGTAAATTTTATTTTTGTGTTTTACCTTGCATCAATTTTATATTGATCTGTGATTTTTTTATTTTTATTTTATCTTGCATCAATTGTTACACTGAGCTGTGAATTGTATTCCTGTATTTTATTTTATTTTAGCCCTTACCTAGAATTACTTTTGTATTTGCATATATTATTATTATTATTATTATTATTATTATTATTATTATTATTATTATTATTATTATTATTATTATTATTCTCTAATTTTAATTTTCGAACTTAGCTTTTTAATGTTTGATGTTTGGTGTAAAGCACTTTGAGTTGCCCTGTGCTGAAAGCTTTATAAATAAAATTGCCTTGCCAGTTTTATCTTATCTTACGAAAACTAACAAATGTAATAGTTGGTAACTAATTATTCAACTAAAGGTAGGAAGAAGCTTTTTATTGAAAACCTCAGACAGATGAAAGTATTTAAAATATATTTTACAGAAGACCTCATGAAATGAGTTTCAGTTTCTGACCCGCAGTGACCACGTGGCGGCGGTAGAGCTCCAAACACCGCCGATTATCGTCAGGGAAGAAGAAGAACGGAGGCACTGGAAGATCAGCTGAGTGGTGTTTGTCTCGAGCTCCAAAACTACCTTCAAATCTTCACACAAACTTTGATCAAACTTCCGGAACCAGAAGAGTTCAGCGGGGATTCCTCGGAGAGAAGCCGGGAAAAAGCAGCGGAACTCGGTGAGTTTAGCGGCGGCTCCCGGTATGTAGGAGCTAACTAACAGGCTAACAGGCTAACATCGCTTAACCCACCAGACTCCATGTAAATAATCAGGATTTTTATCATCGTAAAACACACTTCATTCAAAGTGGACAGAAACTAAATAAAACTACCAAAGTCCGTCTTGGTTCATCTTTCCACTGTTCCAACAATCACCACTCTGGTCTGGTTGGAATAAACTCTTAATTCACCCATTTACATGTGGAGAGATGCTGGGTCTATACACGCTAAAAGTAGTGATTATTTACATGGAGTCTGGCTCTATACACGCTAAAAGTAGTGATTATTTACATGGAGTCTGGCTCTATACACGCTAAAAGTCCTGATTATTTACATGGAGTCTGGCTCTATACACGCTAAAAGTCCTGATTATTTACATGGAGTCTGGCTCTATACACGCTAAAAGTAGTGATTATTTACATGGAGTCTGGCTCTATACACGCTAAAAGTCCTGATTATTTACATGGAGTGTGACTCTATACACGCTAAAAGTAGTGATTATTTACATGGAGTCTGGCTCTATACACACTAAAAGTCTGATTATTTACATGGAGTCTGGCTCTATACACGCTAAAAGTCCTGATTATTTACATGGAGTCTGGTTCTATACACACTAAAAGTAGTGATTATTTACATGGAGTCTGGCTCTATACAAGCTAAAAGTCCTGATTATTTACATGGAGTCTGGTGTAGTTTGGTGATGGGGCTGTTTCATGCTAAACTAAAAGGATCTGACTCAGTTATTCAATGGTTGAGCAGAAACGTCGCAAATGTAAAAGAGGATGTTTTGCAAGAAAGAACGGACTTGCTGGTTGAACTGGAAAGTTCACAAGCACAGAACACACACACACACACACACACACACACACAGAGACACACACACACACACACACACACACACACACACACACACACACAGTGTCATTCGTCGAAGTGTGGTAAATGCAGTGCACTACAAGTACCCGGATGGTGCACTCATAACGGTCAAAAAGTCGAGTGTGGATCGATGCACACTTTCCACACTCAACGGTCGCCATCTTGGCTACGTAGCGGAAGGGGCGGAGCTAACAAAAAGTGAAAAACTTTGGATAATGGCGGACTTCTACGCGACAGCGAGACCGACCGAACAACACAAATGTAAGTTGAACATTCATCTTTTTGCTGTACTTGTATAAAATATAAGCCACCTGTTTATGTGTATGTGGTTAATTTTGCATTCGGTGATGATTTTTGTACCGCGAATTATAACGTTTATATGTACCGTAATTTGACGTGCTATCAAGCTAGCTTTAGCTAACCATAGCTAGCTAACAGCGGCACAGTTTAACCAACGAGTATAGAAGTTACCGGTACTCTTTGGTTTAACCACTGGCTAATAAGTGATAACCTAGCTAGCTAACGTTACATGTGTTGTGGTATACTGTTTACTGTGTTTAACTATCGTCCTCACTGTAGACATTTTAGCGTTAGATGTGTGATCTTGTATACATGTGTATACGATATACATTAGCTAAGCTGCGAGCGTTAGCAGTAATGTTACAGTACGTTAATGTATGCTATGTTATAATGTATTAACAGTGCTGTTTCTGACCTGATCTGACTTATATAATCGTTAGGGACACGGACGTGGCAGCCGTCAACGCTGCCAACTTGAGGGAAGTCCTCCTCTGCTGGAAGGCGAACGGCCTGGGGAGGAGAGAGAGGATTTCCCTGCTGGTCTTGTGGACAGCACGGTGCACAGTGGCCCGGGGCAGAGCAAAGGCTCTGGCTAAACCACGATAAGAGGTACCGCTGGCTAGCCAAAAGAGGAAGACAAGGGCCTCGATGATGACGGGTCCCCAGCCGTGGTCACACGCCGTGCCGCGGATGTACCGTTACAGGATCCCCTGGAGAGTCTGAAGTCCACCCTCATATCACTTTCCCTGTCAAAGTACAGGCCCAGCAATGGCACCGTCTTTTAAAATAAAATGTTATTGAATGTATTTAATGGTATGTGATCATGTAGCAAGCATACGTGAAATGAATGAATAGAACAATAGGATCTATTGAAATGTCTATTGGGTTGCCTCTGCTTTCATTCTTGTATTGTCACTGTAATTAATAGCTATTGCAATAAACACCCTTATATAAACATATAATATGACTATTTTCTATGTTAACGTTATGTCAGTATGCAAAAATAACTCAAAATGTCCATTTTTGGTTTCTTACAATGAATTAAGAGCAAAAGTATGAATATCATAAAACCGGTATGTTTATGGTTGCATAAAACAGAGGTCAAATACAAGCAACAATAAAAACAATCACATTCATTTTGATGAACAAAGCAGAAATGTATTTTTCGCGAGTGCTCTGCGCTGGGTACAATTTCACAGAAGAAGAAGGAGGAGGACTGAGATGTTGTGATTGTCACTTCCGGTAAGTACATGAGGTAGTGCGCGATTTGAGACAACACTCCCCCGTCAAATTTTACGCACTATGCAAGTAAGTACATAGTGCACGAAGGGAAGTGCGCAATTTGGGACACACCTTGAGAGTCCTGGCATCATGTTGCCCTCGAACTCGTCCGTACTTCCTGTTTCCGCTTTGTCTTGCTCTGCTGAAAAAAATAGTGGTGCACAACCTCTGGTCACGCACTCAAAATCCTGGCACGGCAGCGAGACCTACGTCATTTTGACGGCACATTGGCGCGCGACAGCTCAGCTGTGGCGACTGTAAAGCGGCTTTAAACGTACAATATGTAACTTTCTGCCGCTAGGGGTCTCTCAATCAAAACAATGGATGGTAAACACCATAGACAGTATATAAAATGGACACAGCGATCCCGCTGTTTTCAACGGAGACAAGTGAAGCCTCTTACCAGCACTTTTCCGGTGATGGGAAAGTGTTACTGAGCGTTACTGCGCAGCTGCAAACTGAGCTTGATGACGTAGATGTTACGTGAGCAACGTGTCTGAACGTTGTAAGTCTTCTGGTAGCTGTGCCAAGAGAAATCTCAATCATTCCCAATCTATCAGAGACGGAGAGCGTAGGTATATGTAAGGAGATAACATAGGCACAGGCTAATTATTGATAACTAAAATGATAGTTAACATTAGTAATTAAACTAAACAGCTGATGTAAGTCCAAACTGCCTGCGAGCTTCTCCTGTACTATACGGTAATTCCTCTACAATGCGACAGTAAGTCTCGTGGTTATGACACAATCGTTAGCCTATTTTTATAAAAACGTCTGCTACGGAGCCATAACGTGAGGTACAAGGTAACGGAGCCTTTTATACATTGTCGTGTTTCTTAAGAAATAAACAACGGACAAATCAAGTCTTTACACGCTTCAGATGTAAAGTTATTGTCTGTCAAAGTGACGCCAAAATGAATTGCAGTCAATGGGATGCTAACGGGGGTGATGGGAAAGGGCTAGCAAAATGGCGCCATCGCGGCTTCGCTCTGAGGAGAGAAGCCTGGCCCCTTGGTAAACACTGACTTTTGATGACGTTGGAAAGTTGAGTGGAATTATGGGAGTTATAGTTTTTTTTATTGTTAAACACCATTGGCGATTAAGATCCATCTGTTCACGGACAATTTTACCCATTACATTTTTTTCACATTACTTTATTTATTAGTAACATTTATTCATGTCATGCTAATAACATAGCTGCAGTTTCCCCACATAATTACGTTTTTCTTGATTTGATTTGTTTAGGTAGCTGACCAGTTAGCTAGGGAGTCAGCTAGTGAGCCAGCAAGCTAACATTAGCCAGGAGCTAAAACCACACTACCACAATATATTTCACATGCCAATGTCACCTTTTGGATGTTTTCAAAACCGGGGCAGACGGGGTTTGTTGTAACGTTACTCAGGGAGGCTGAGAGACGGGTGTGGGTGGGGATTGAATCTCCGGGGCAGCAAGGACTCCAATGGCCGTTGTCGGCAGCAGGAGATCTCCCAGCTGCCCTGAATTATCTCCCCCTTCACTTTGCTGTAATCTTAACTAGTCGTTTTGGTGCTTAACCAACCTTTTGTCGGGTTGATTTAGTTAACTGTAAAGACAGCTAAGCGCGAAGAGGGGAGAAATACGGCAGGGGAGGAGATTTCCGTCCGGTAGCGCTAACGGAGACGGAGCTAACGTTATGGATGGACGCTGTTCTGACTCGGATGTCTGGGTCTGAAATGGTCTGTTTCCCAATGCTTCGTTAAACTGGCGTTAGCATTAGATCAGTCGTCTATACAGTTAACGTTACTGGTGAACTGATTCGTGGGTTAGCCCAGTGCTGTTATCTGTGGTCAAAACAATCATACTAAAAATAACTTCATGAGCGTATTGAACAGTGTTATAACTACGGCTGCAGCTGTCGATTCATTTTGTAATCAATCTAGCATTTTATCGATTGATTAATCGGATAATTATACTTTTTGCGTTTTTAAACGACCAAAAAAAATAATGTATAACGAAAATGATGTGGCTGTAAAATGATCAAGCATTTGGATTTTATTTCACAAAAGAACAGAGGTATTTATTCCAACTCCAACATTTGGCAATTTAATTTAATTAAGTTTGATGCTGTAATCTCGCCCTGACATCAAAGGAAATATCTGTTTTATGTAGATTTCTACACCTGCAGCATTTACCATTAGGCTACTAACAAATAATATAGAATTTCGGGGGTGAGCCTATTTGCTATGGTAACCTAGCAACCTCTGTGTGTGTGTGTGTGTGTGTGTGTGTGTGTGTGTGTGTGTGTGTGTGTGTGTGTGTTTGCGTGCGTGCGTACCCGTGCGTGAGGAAGAGAGAGAGAGACGAGGGTGCATGTGTGAGAGAAGAGGTTCTTTTTTTTAGGCTATACTCTTGCAATTGAATGTGAATAAGTTTACTAGTTAAAAACATCAAAGCTAAACATCATATCTAGTCAAACCGCATCACGACATCGCTACAAATACAGTATGTGATTAAAATCAGCGGCTGCTTAGGCTACGTTACCTTGTTTCAGCGACGCTCGGTGAAACAGCGTGGAGCGGATGTTTACGGTTCAGATGCTGAATCATTGAGGTCGTACTGCTGTGGTCTGCCAGGTCTACTTAATGCTGCACCTTGTTCTCTTCCTTTGTTAGTATGTAATGATCCCAAACTTTAGACATTCTCTGCCGTTTCTGGACATCTTTACTCTCCGCCATCGCGCTAACTAAATTCAAAATGTATCACGCTAGTGGTGTGCTTCCTGAACAACGGTCCGTGTGGAACAATCAGATCCCTGCGCGTATAGTGCGCGTCATAGGAATTTAACGAGGCTTCGAGGCTGAGTTTTTGCCTCGAGGAATTTTTGTAATCGAGTTACTCGAGTAACTCGATGAATCGTTTCAGCCCTAGTTATAACCTCATAATGTTGCCCACCAAGCATTAGCATTAGCTTGTCAACCAGCACATTGTAGTAAGCTGAATCGATATTGAAATGTATCAATGAATAAGGTCTTTGCTGTATTACTGTGTTGCAAAGTGGCATGTAAAAAAAGCAGTATTATGGTTACAAGTATTTCTTTCTGTGACGTATGATTTCCAATTACTCCTGAAGGTATCATCTGGGCGCCGTGTTTTGAAGGACGTTACGAGTAACTAGAGGGTGAAAGGTTATATGACGCCACTGACGGGCGACTAAAGGAAGCGCTCTGTGTCTGAAAATAAAGTAACAGATTTCTCTGGGTTTGAAGTTTGGTGGAAACATTTGGGAGAGTGTAACTACACAACTCAAAAAATATATAACATAGGTATGGTCATTGTTAGACATTTTAATGCAGAAACCTTTAAAGCTAAATACATGAATGTAGTGGAGTAAAAAGTACAATATTTCTCTCTGAAATGTAGCGGAGTAGAAGTAGAAAGTGGCCTGAAAAGACTCAAGTAAAGTACAAGTACCTCAACATTTGGACTCAAGTACAGTACTGGAGTAAATGTACTTAGTTACATTCCAGTGCTGGTTAGCTTAGTGTAGCTTAGCTTAGCATAGCTGTTTCCCTTCTAGCCACCACTGTTTGTAGCTGCAGTACCGCAAGTCGCCGCCAGAGAACCGCCGGATGTTTGGGAACAAATTACTGCTCTGTGATTGGTCGGACTCTCCTGCTCTTTGATTGGTCGGACTCTCCTGCTCTGTGATTGGACGCTGGATGTGTGAGGTCAGTAACACTTTGTCTTTGCTTGTTTCTCAGATGCAATGTTTCTCCTGAGACGTTTTGCCGCTCTGCAACCTCGTATCTCCAGAGTGATTTCCTCTTTACCCACTCTGACCCTGTTTACTAAGGTAACCTAGGTAACCCTAAAACTAAACTCTCTCTCTCTCTCTCTCTCTCTCTCTTTCTCAGGAAACCGATTCTGTTTCTTTGTTTCATTAATTCGTACATGTTTGAAACATTAATTACAGTTAATGTTGAGAAGAAATCTGCTAATTGTAACAAACCGAAAATGAATTAATCATTTTGGCGTAATGCTTTTATTTTGAAGTCAGAAGGAAGTTCCCAGATGATGTTACTTTATGTTTGTTTATGTTGTTCTCTGATGAGAAACCTTGTATCACTCCGAATTTTCTGTTGTTATTAAAGATTAGTTTAGTTATAATACAAACTTTATGGTTTAATGTCTGTCTGTCTGTGTTAAATGTTTAAATGTCTAAAGTGTGTGTGTGTGTCTGTCTCTGTAGGATCCATGTCCTCTGTGTGATGAAGCTAAAGAAGAGCTGGAACCTCTCAAACACAGAGTGAGATATGTTTGTTTGTATGGCTTCAGAGACTCTTGATTGATATAGTATTATTGATCTGCAGTAAATAACCACACAGGTACTGTCAGGACACGCCCTCATACTCTGCTTCTGACTGGCTAGTAGTCCTTACCTAGGTACTGTCAGGACACGCCCTCATACTCTGCTTCTGACTGGCTAGTAGTCCTTACCTAGGTACTGTCAGGACAAGCCCTCATACTCTGCTTCTGACTGGCTAGTAGTCCTTACCTAGCTACTGTCAGGACACGCCCTCATACTCTGCTTCTGACTGGCTAGTAGTCCTTACCTAGGTACTGTCAGGACACGCCCTCATACTCTGCTTCTGACTGGCTAGTAGTCCTTACCTAGGTACTGTCAGGGCACGCCCTCATACTCTGCTTCTGACTGGCTAGTAGTCCTTAACTAGGTACTGTCAGGACACACCCTCATACTCTGCTTCTGACTGGCTAGTAGTCCTTACCTAGGTACTGTCAGGACACACCCTCATACTCTGCTCCTGACTGGCTAGTAGTCCTTAACTAGGTACTGTCAGGACACGCCCTCATACTCTGCTTCTGACTGGCTAGTAGTCCTTACCTAGGTACTGTCAGGACACACCCTCATACTCTGCTTCTGACTGGCTAGTAGTCCTTACCTAGGTACTGTCAGGGCACGCCCTCATTCTCTGCTTCTGACTGGCTAGTAGTCCTTACCTAGGTACTGTCAGGGCACACCCTCATACTCTGCTTCTGACTGGCTAGTAGTCCTTAACTAGGTACTGTCAGGACACGCCCTCATACTCTGCTTCTGACTGGCTAGTAGTCCTTACCTAGGTACTGTCAGGACACGCCCTCATACTCTGCTTCTGACTGGCTAGTAGTCCTTACCTAGGTACTGTCAGGACACGCCCTCATACTCTGCTTCTGACTGGCTAGTAGTCCTTACCTAGCTACTGTCAGGACACGCCCTCATACTCTGCTTCTGACTGGCTAGTAGTCCTTACCTAGGTACTGTCAGGACACACCCTCATACTCTGCTTCTGACTGGCTAGTAGTCCTTACCTAGGTACTGTCAGGACACGCCCTCATACTCTGCTCCTGACTGGCTAGTAGTCCTTAACTAGGTACTGTCAGGACACGCCCTCATACTCTGCTTCTGACTGGCTAGTAGTCCTTACCTAGGTACTGTCAGGACACGCCCTCATACTCTGCTTCTGACTGGCTAGTAGTCCTTACCTAGGTACTGTCAGGACACGCCCTCATACTCTGCTTCTGACTGGCTAGTAGTCCTTACCTAGGTACTGTCAGGACACGCCCTCATACTCTGCTTCTGACTGGCTAGTAGTCCTTACCTAGGTACTGTCAGGGCACGCCCTCATACTCTGCTTCTGACTGGCTAGTAGTCCTTACCTAGGTACTGTCAGGGCACGCCCTCATACTCTGCTTCTGACTGGCTAGTAGTCCTTACCTAGGTACTGTCAGGACACGCCCTCATACTCTGCTTCTGACTTGCTAGTAGTCCTTACCTAGGTACTGTCAGGGCACGCCCTCATACTCTGCTTCTGACTTGCTAGTAGTCCTTACCTAGGTACTGTCAGGGCACGCCGTCATACTCTGCTTCTGACTGGCTAGTAGTCCTTAACTAGGTACTGTCAGGACACGCCCTCATACTCTGCTTCTGACTGGCTAGTAGTCCCTACCTAGGTACTGTCAGGACACGCCCTCATACTCTGCTTCTGACTGGCTAGTAGTCCTTACCTAGGTACTGTCAGGACACGCCCTCATACTCTGCTTCTGACTGGCTAGTAGTCCTTACCTAGGTACTGTCAGGACACGCCCTCATACTCTGCTTCTGACTGGCTAGTAGTCCTTACCTAGGTACTGTCAGGACACGCCCTCATACTCTGCTTCTGACTGGCTAGTAGTCCTTACCTAGGTACTGTCAGGACACGCCCTCATACTCTGCTTCTGACTGGCTAGTAGTCCTTACCTAGCTACTGTCAGGACACGCCCTCATACTCTGCTTCTGACTGGCTAGTAGTCCTTACCTAGGTACTGTCAGGACACGCCCTCATACTCTGCTTCTGACTGGCTAGTAGTCCTTACCTAGGTACTGTCAGGGCACGCCCTCATACTCTGCTTCTGACTGGCTAGTAGTCCTTACCTAGGTACTGTCAGGACACACCCTCATACTCTGCTTCTGACTGGCTAGTAGTCCTTACCTAGGTACTGTCAGGACACGCCCTCATACTCTGCTCCTGACTGGCTAGTAGTCCTTAACTAGGTACTGTCAGGACATGCCCTCATACTCTGCTTCTGACCGGCTAGTAGTCCTTACCTAGCTACTGTCAGGACATGCCCTCATACTCTGCTTCTGACTGGCTAGTAGTCCTTACCTAGGTACTGTCAGGACACACCCTCATACTCTGCTTCTGACTGGCTAGTAGTCCTTACCTAGGTACTGTCAGGACACACCCTCATACTCTGCTCCTGACTGGCTAGTAGTCCTTAACTAGGTACTGTCAGGACACGCCCTCATACTCTGCTTCTGACTGGCTAGTAGTCCTTTCCTAGGTACTGTCAGGACACGCCCTCATACTCTGCTTCTGACTGGCTAGTAGTCTTTACCTAGGTACTGTCAGGACACACCCTCATACTCTGCTTCTGACTGGCTAGTAGTCCTTATCTAGCTACTGTCAGGGCACGCCCTCATACTCTGCTTCTGACTGGCTAGTAGTCCTTACCTAGGTACTGTCAGGGCACGCCCTCATACTCTGCTTCTGACTGGCTAGTAGTCCTTAACTAGGTACTGTCAGGACACGCCCTCATACTCTGCTTCTGACTGGCTAGTAGTCCTTACCTAGGTACTGTCAGGACACGCCCTCATACTCTGCTTCTGACTGGCTAGTAGTCCTTACCTAGGTACTGAGCATGTGTGACTCCCAACAAAGATGGAACAGAAGTGAGTCACTCTGTAGCTAAAACAGAGAGCTCAACACACAGGGTGAAAAGAGGAGCTGCAGCAATGTGCAGTACAACAAAAAATATGGTGTTTTCTGAAAATTAAACCACATAAACCTATTCTGGTACAACCTCTAAATACAAATATGAATCTGAAAATGAGCAGAATAATTAATGTGTCTAGTTTGCTGGTTGGGTTACACTGACCCAGGTCTGTTAGAGACACATAATATCTCTCTCTCTAACCTGTCTCTCTCTAACCTGTCTCTCTCTAACCTGTCTGTCTCTCTAACCTGTCTCTCTGTCTAACCTGTCTGTCTCTCTAAGCTGTTTCTCTAACCTGTCTGTCTCTCTCTGCAGTTTGTCCTGCAGCAGGTGGACATCAGTCTCCCGGAGAACAGCGTCTGGAGAGACAGGTACAGCTTTGGCATACCTGTCTGTCTCTCTACCTACGTCTCTTTCTCTCCCTCTAACGCTCTTTCATTTTACCTGTACCTCTCTAACCTGTCTCTCCCTCTCTAACCTGTCTCTCCCTCTCTAACCTGTCTGTCTCTCTCTAACCTACTCTCTAACCTGTCTGTCTGCAGGTACAGGTGGGACATACCTGTTTTCCATCTCAACGGTCAATTTGTGATGAAACATCGAGTAAACGTCGCCCTGCTGGACAAACTGCTGCAGGACGCCGAGACATCACCATGACCACGGAAACCACAGAAACCCAGACATCACTGTGATGACAATAAACGATTCTTCATCATCAAACATTATAACACGTTTATTATCATTTATTACAGAAATTATCTGATAAATAAACATGTGAAACATCTTCACAGCAGCCATGTTGTTCTTCTTTCTAAGGTTAACAGGACACCATCAGTTATGACTGGGAACACAGCACTAAAAAGTCACAAGGTATTATACAGGATTCCAGTCATCCTGCACACAATCTCTTTTCCATCTTCCATCGGGGAGACGTTTGCAGAGCATCCAAACACGCACAACCCGTTTTAGGGATAGTTTTTACCCCCAGGTAATAAGGCTATTGGTTTGAACTTAGTCACTTATGTGTATTATGTTGGATATTTTATAATGTTTTTAATGCTATTTTGTTTTAAAATTGTTATTATTGACTGGGGCTGAGAGAGTGCTAAGGCACATTGTATTTCATTGCTGTGGTACTTCGTACTAATATGCATATGACAATAAACTTGAACTTGTAGTTCTCTTTGTAGTTCCTGCTAAATATATAGTGGAATCATCAGCAAACATTGACAAAGATTGGTAAAGATTGTGTAGAGGAGTGGCCCAAGACACCTTCCTTGAGGCACGCCATGTTCCACAACCCTTACCTTTGAAAAGCTTCCATTAAAGTAAACTAATTGTCTTCTGTCTGTCAAATAACTTTTCATCCATAATAATGTGGTTCGTGAAAAACCATAATATTCCAGTTTTTTTAACAGTAAGTTGTGGTCAATTATATCAAATGCTGCAGTGAAATCAAGCATTACCACACCTAGTATTTTCCTCTCCTCCATATCCTTGAACCAGTCATCAACCATCTGAGTCAGGGCAGTGGATGTTGATGTTGTTTTCCTCTATATGCATGCTGGAAATTTATAATTAAATCATTATTTAAAAAATAAGACTGAATCTGTTCATAAACAATTCTTTCCATTATTTTACCGAAAATTGGTAATAAACTTATTGGTCTACTGTTTGATCCAGAGAAAGGCATTTTCTTATTTTTAGGTATTGGCACAACTTTACATATTTTCCATGCTTCCAAACATATATTTTCCATAAAACACATATTAATTATATGAGCAATAGTAGGAGCAATGATTGCAACTATTGGCTTTAGCAACTTATATTCAAGATAGTCAACACCAGGTGGTTAGTTTTCACAATTCACCAGAAGTAATTCCACTTTAGAACCACAGACACTCTTAAATTTAAAGTTTAAAGGTCCAATATGTAATACTGACAGCTAGTGTTTAAAATAGTTACTGCAGTACCGCCCCCTCCTCTCCAGACTCGAAGTTCACGTTGGTTGCCAGGCTGAGACCGGAGCATCCAACATTGTTGCTAGACGCTTGTCTCACATAACCAGACATTACTCCACAGCACAGCGGAGTAGCTAACGTTAGATGCTGGCTATATTGACAGTCATAAAAGCCCGTGCTCACACGGAGCTCTGTACCCAACTGACACACACACTTTTTCGGCTTAGAATTAGCTACAGTAGGAACCGCTAAAAATACAACAAAACTCACCGTCCTCTTCACACGCCAAACAGACACACTTCCTCGGCTTAGAATTATGATAGGAACCGCTAAAAACACCACTGTCTTGCACTCCTTTTCCACCCGACTGAAATACACACTTTACTAGCCTTAGAATTACACAATCGCTAAACACACTGCAAACTCAAGTTCCTCTCTTTCCGACTTAGCTACAGCCCCCCCTCTTGGCTCCAAATAACTCACCGTTGTCGGCTACGGCTGCTGAACAGGCTAAACGGTGTAAACAGCCGCGGCCCGCCTGCCTGGTCCTCCGGTAGCATTAGCAATTAGCAGGGTTAGCATGGCGGCGTTAGCCAGGACCAGTCGGGATCACTTTACTGGCTGTCTCAGTTGTTTTTGCGAGTAACCAACGCGGCTACTCTAGCTATACAATTCATTGGAAGTAGCTACACGAATGTTGAAATGACACAAAGTGCTCGTCCCTAGTAGCTGTGATAAATTAGCCTGAAGCTAATGCTTACCTGTACAGGAGGAAATTAGCCAACTCAGCGTCCTTTTGGGCTGTGAGCTGTCTCCATCTTTCAAATACATCTCCAAGATTAACCCGGGGTTTGTTACGTCTCTGGTCAAGCAACTGTTAGAAACATGCTGTTTTTTAATGTCGGTTATAATCTATCTCTGTTGATCCCATTCATTTGTTTGGTGCATTCATGGCTGTACTAACGTTACTGGTGCAGCGCGCTGGTTTACCTGTTTACAGTTATATCTGGCAACCCGGCCTGGCTGTCAAACTGGGCAGTTGATAACAACACACAGACCAAAACATAAACATAAATTCCGTCACGGATTGTAAATTTCAAAAAGAAAAAATACTGACTTTAGCATTGTTGTCAGAAAAGATAGTATTTCAGCTTAACATGTTTCCTTAATATCTGATGAGACATTGGTGTCATTTTTGGATTTATTACAGTACAAATATTACATATTGGACCTTTAAGTTCATTTAGATAGGGACAAGTATGTTACATAAAACATGTTACATACTACAACATTTTAGCCGAAGCTAATTCTCAATGTCAGTCCCTAGTGGGCCTTTACATAAAAATTCAACAATACCTAATTAAAATAAACATAATAATGCAGTAAAACAATAAAACAATTGAAACGAAGCCAACAGTCAGTGGTCACATGTCTGACCTCTGATTAAATAGTCTCTGAGTCTGTGTTTGAAAGGGACCCAGTTTGACTCTCCTTTCAGTTCAGTGGGTGAACAGTTCCAGGCTTTTGTGCCTTGAACAGAAAAAGCTGATTGTCCAAATGAAGTCTTACATTTTGGGATCTGACAGTTCCCATTCTGAGCTCCTCTAGTTCTTGAACCCACAGCCCTGAGAGCAACTATACAGTCACTCAAGACCTGTGGGGCTTGCTGATTCAAACATTTATACATCAGCTTCAACATTTTACATGTTTTACCTCCCATCATCTTATTTATCAATGTATTTGATAAATCTGTCTTGTGTGGCTGTGTAGTATTTTTAAGATTATTTATTTTATTTATGAAATAATCCTTAAGATGATTCGCTATATCACTTGGTTTAGTAAAAAATTCACCTTCATTTTCTAAATAAGATGGAGTTGATTCATTATTTCCTCTTAATATATTATTCATTGTATTCCATAATTGTTTACTATCATTTTTTATTTCTGTAATTTTCTTATTATAGTACAATTTCTTTTTCTTCTTATTTAACTTAGTTACAAAATTTCTAAGTTTACAATATATTTGCCAGTCCGATTTGAATTTAGATATGATTGCTGCTTGTTTAGCTAGATCTCTGTCTTTCATAAGATCTTTTCATTCTTGAACCAACCACGGGGTGTTGACATTTTGAACAGTAAACTTTTTTATTGGTGCATGATTTTCTACAATTGTCATTAAAGTTTGATGAAAGAGTTTAAATGCTCTGGATCCTTTTGTAGAAATACCTCTGACCAGTTTGTATTTCTGACGTCATCTTCATATTGTAATTGATTGAATCTTCTAAATGACCTTTTCAATATTACTTTTGGACCCGATTTAGGAACTTTTGTTTTCCTTACAATTGCAATAAGATTATGGTCACTACAACCAATTGGCACAGATAAGCAATTTGAGCTATTTATAAACATGTGGTCAATACAGGAAGCTGATTGAGTGCCATCCCTTTTTATATATATTCTAGTCGGTCTATTAATTACCTGTGATAATCCACATGCCGTTGCTGTGCTCATTAATTCGATTTTCCTAGGACAGTCAGAAGAATTCCAATCTATGTTGAAGTCACAAATTAAGTAAGTTTCCAGATTCATACTACTAGCATGATCTAGCATATCACATATTTTGTCGAAATACTCACTATTAGCATTTGGAGGTCTGTAACAGCATCCTATGAGGGTCAATAGGCTTAACATGTTTCAGACTAACTTTTAACCAAATTACTTCAATACTAGAATACATTAAATCTGGCATCACTTTGACAGGTATATGATGTTGAATATAGATAGCAACTCCTCCTCCATATGTATTCCTGTCATTCCTAAAAATGCTGTATCCATCAATCATTGCATCATCAAATGTAGAGTCTAAATGAGGTTCAGACACTGCCAATATGTGCAAGTTATTTGGTTGCAGTATATCTGTTAAATCACTTAATTTATTCCTGAGACTGCATATATTAATATGGGCAATTTTAATACCTTTCTTTGGTAATTTATGTAACATACCAAAGATCACTATATTTCTTTGGATTCATACTGTTAGATTCTATATCGGAGCAAAACAGTTTACAAAAAATGACTAAATTAAACCACATATATACATTCCTACACATAAATTCAAACAGACAAATTTGTATTGCCACTCTGGTTGCCAAGGTTGCAATAATAAGTGAGCTGAACTCCTCTTGACTTCAATGTCCTTAACATAAGTCTGTAATTCTCAACCTAATTAATACATAAAAATGTAATTTCTTACTATAAGTTGTAGAATATCTTATCTGACATACTTATAATGCTAACAACTTAGGCAAAAATGAATGTCCTTTTTGAAACGACACAGCTGTATTTTAGTATATTTAACATAAATTGTTTTCCTCGAATTCCTGAATTTTTTAGCCATTCAATAATAGATAAATCAACATAATGGAATTAGTAATTATACAATATATTATATCCTCAAGTTTATGTCCATATACCAATTCCCAACTCCTCAAGATGTAGGTCACTTGTTTCAGTCAGTAGCCTACTTAATTGCCAGACAGCGTCGGTCCAATCACTTGATTGTAGTAGATGTCTCCTGATTTCTGATCTTGGAAGTATTTTGTGTCTCCATTAAATGTTATAATCAGTGTCGCAGGATAAATCAGACTATGTTTTATTCCTGCCTGGTGTACTTTCATTCTCAGATCTTTAAACTGCGCTCTTCTCTTGGACACTTCTGCTGTTAAATCTGGAAAGGTTTGACATTCATCCCTTTGAAATGGAGGACTTTTTCTTGCGTTGCTATTTGTAAAAGAGCCTCTTTGGCCGCATACCTCTGCATCCTCACGATCATCGGACTCGAACCATGTTTTGTAACAGGCCCCACTCTGTGCGCAATTTCCACTTTGGGTTTATAAGGCAGATTTTTATCTTTAAATACCTCATTGAAGAAGGACTCCATGAATTCGGTGGTTCTTCCTTTTTCCATATCTTTGTCGAGGCCAAATATTCTGAGACTAAATCTTCGGCTGTGACTCTCCAGCTTCTCAGTTTTGTCTCTCAGTTCTTTGTTTTCTTTCTGGAGATCTTTACACACGCGCTCCGCTTTATCCATTCTGTCGTACATGCTGGACAGGCCCGACTCCACATCAACGAGTTTATCTTTATTGTCCTTCAGTCCGAGTTTTAGTGCATCAAACTGAGGTTGTAATTTATTCATTGCCTCGTTTATTTCTTCCTTTATTATTGCACGGATCAAGGCAGCTAATTCAGCTTTATTCAGCTGCGCAGCGTCGCTTTCCATTTGACTGTCAGCTGATCCTCTCGCAGCTGGAACAGGTGAGGTAACAACAGGGTTGGAGGTAACCTGCAGTGCTTTTTTCTCAGCATCCAGTGACCCTTTTCCTCGTCTTACTCGACTGATTTCCCTTTACATCAATAGTTCTTAGTCAGGAGGAAACTCTGGAACCTTTCATTGTTTTTTGAGTTGAGTTCAGCGTCCTCGCGCTCACTCTCTGCAACCAGACATGATGTTTCTGCTGAAAACCTAAAGTGTGGAGAGAGTTCAGACTTTTACACACACACACACACACACACACACACACACACACACACACACACACACACACACACACACACACACACACACACACACACACACACACACATACATACATACATACATACATACATACATACACACACAGACACACACACATGCACACACACACACACACACACAGACACATGTATACATACACACACACACACACACACACATACATACATGCACATACATACACACACACACACACACACACACACACACACACACACACACACACACACACACACACACACACACACACACACACACACACACACCATATATATAACAACACATCATAACTGATGAGGTGTCCTGTTATTGTCTCTTAACCAACACCGAGTCACTTGACGCCACCAGCTCGTTAATATTTAACGTCTGTCTCTCGGCCAATCGCAGGACGGCTGGGAGGCGGTGCTCGGGGTGCTGGTTGCCATGGAGACGGTCAGGTGTGTGTCTGTGTATGGGGGGGGGGGGGGGGGAGTAGTGTTGATGGCGTCCAGAGCTGAAGACGTTCAGTTAGCTCTGCAGAGAGCAAAGAGAAAGATCAGAGCGCTGCAGCAACAAATCCACACGTAAGATATGAAATATATCTCTAATAGATCTCTAATAGATCTAATATATCTCTAATACAGTGTAGTATTAGTACTTCAGTGTTTCTACAGTGTAGTATCATGTTCAGCTGAAAGCAGGAAGAGTTTGTTTGAATCTTTCTGATCAGAGATTAAAGAGATAAAAGGCATGGTAACAAATCCACCGCTGATGTCTGATATAATAATAATAATAATAATAATAATAATAATAATAATAATAATAATAATAATAATAAGTATGATGACGTCTGTATGTTCCCAGAGGTCCAGAGGAGACTGGTCAAACATGGACGCCCAGCAAGGATCTCAGGGACTCTCTGGTGGACATGTACACAGGTAAAATACTACTACTACTACTGTACACAGGGAACATACTACTACTATTACTGTACACTGGGAACATACTACTACTATTACTGTACACTGGGAACATACTACTACTACTACTACTACTGTACACAGGGAACATACTACTACTGTACACAGGGAACATACCTCTACTACCACTACTACTACTACTGTATACAGGGAACATAGTACTACTAATACTCTACACAGGGAACATACCACTACTACTACTACTACTGTACACAGGGGACATACTACTACTGTACACAGGGGACATA
>CM042444.1:31887359-31934859 GCA_023631565.1 Gymnocephalus cernua
AAAGGTCATAAAGAAATGATGTCCAGGCCGGATACATGAAGTGATAAATAACAAGCAAGTTGTTAGAACGCGACCGACGCGTTTCGGCCTCACGGCGGAGAAAGGGACAAAAACATCCTCTATTGGGGCTTTCAAAGAAAGGTTTCAGAGTGAAGACGCTCAAAAAGAAAACTTCTCAATAACTGTAAACTCTCTGATGTTATTCAGATTAAACCAGGCGTTCTCAAACGCATCACTCAGAGTCAGAGGTCTGTTACGATTGGCCCTAACAAAATAACAATAAATCAGCTCACGTATGATTTTTAAGCAACAAACCTTCAGACCTGAACCTTTGGACCTGTAGCTGGTACTCGGTACCGCGTACCGTGAAGCCGTCTTTCTCTCCGTAAGAACAAACAGACTGGTTTCAGTTGTAAACAAACTTGTTTGTGACAAAATGTCTGTCTGTCTGTCTCTCTGTCTCTCTCTCTCTCTGTCTCTCTGTCTGTCTGTCTGTCTGTCTGTCTGTCTGTCTGTCTGTCTGTCTGTCTGTCTGTCATCTCAATAATCTCAGTGTGTGTTGTTTATTTTTGTCTTAGCGAGCATTTACCGTGATTTCTGCCGTCCTAAATTACACCTGAAGAGCTGCGCTGTGATTGGTCTGTTGTTAATGAGTCGTTAACCGCCCTTAATGAGACATTAGAGGTGTGTTTGCTCTGCTGAAGAGCTGCAAGGAATCAGAAAGCTCCACATGAAGACGGGATTACTGCTCTTATTAATAAAAAAGAGAAACCTTAGATACATTCTGGGATAGTAGAAGAAAACTCCCTGTGTTGTTTACATTTTTTTAAACCAATCACAACGGTCTTGCGCGGCACTAAGGTCCGGACGCAGCGACGGTGGCTCTGCTAAATAGTCACAGCAATCCCACCAATCAGTCCCAAAACGTCCCAGTTAGAGAGGAAATGACCTCAGCATATTCTTAGTAAATCTTTCCAATCAGTCCCTGACAGAAGCGAGCAGGCTCCGCGTTGCTCCGTCTTCATTCAGAGATTGATGTGAGGTTATATAAATTATAATGAATTATTATTATTTTCCATTGAACTTGTTAGTGTTTTGGCAGACTGGCCATGTGTCTCTATATCCATACTGGTAATGGAAGGAGATTTAATTATTGCATGTTTTGTTTTGTTGTACTCCCCCCCTCTCTGCTTTCTTCACAAATTGTTGATTTTTATTTTCTCAGCTAATCCCGGAGTGAACGTGGAGCTGCGACAGCGTCTGCCCCCACTGGCAACAGAGCAACCCAGCAACTCAACACTGCAACTCAGCACACAGCAACCCAGCAACTCAACACAGCAACCCAGCAACTCAACACAGCAACCCAGCAACTCAACACAGCAACCCAGCAACTCAGCAGAGCAGCCCAGCAACTCAACACAGCAACCCAGCAACTCAACACAGCAACCCAGCAACTCAACACAGCAACCCAGCAACTCAACACAGCAACCCAGCAACTCAACACAGCAACCCAGCAACTCAGCAGAGCAGCCCAGCAACTCAACACAGCAACCCAGCAACTCAACAGAGCAACCTCCGTGTGCAGGGCGGATGGACGTGGATGTTTCCCCCAGCCGAGGCTCTTCTCCCTGGGCAGAGATGTGCGGAGACGTCCCTGATGTTTCTGGGAGTCCGTCTCTCAGAAGACACCTGGTCAGGTGAGATATCAGCTGCTCACTCAGAACGTTATTTCTACAGAGAAAAGATTCTCCTGACTGAAAGGGAAAAGGATGAAATCAATATGAAATATTAAACACATTTGTATTTATTCTGTTATTTCCGTTCAATGTTTGAATATCTGATAGATTCTGATATTGTTGTTGTAAACGATATGAGTGCATGGCGTGAAGCGCCTGGCGCAGGTGCGTTTAGGGCGTATAATACTATATTCATAATACTATTTCACACCATAATATATTTATTTCTATCTTCTGCGTGTGTGTGTGCTGCTGTGCATCCCTGTGTGTGTGTGTGTGTGTGTGTGTGTGTGTGTGTGTGTGTTTGTGTGTATGTCTGTGTGTGTTTGTGTGCGTGTGTGTTTGTGTGCATGTGTGTGTGTGTGTGTGTGTCTGCATGTGTGTGTGCTGCTGTGCATCTGTGTGTGTGTGTGTGTGTTTGTTTGTGTGTGCTGCTGTGTGTCCCTGTGTGTGTGTGTGTGTGTGTGTGTGTGTGTGTGTGTGTGTGTGTGTGTCTGCATGTGTGTGTGCTGCTGTGCGTCCCTGTGTGTGTAACAAGCATAGTGTGCACGTGCTGTGCACGAGCCTCGGAGCATTTTACTGATGTGCTGTTAAAATAACAATGAAATGCTGCGTTATTAACTTTAGACCAGGTTTTTGTTGGTCAATGGTGCCATCACTTCCTGCTGCCTCAAGATAGCAATACTCCCAGAATGCACCTGAACACACCTCCCTGTAAGACCAGCACGCCCAGAATGCACCTGAACACACCTCCCTGTAAGACCAGCACGCCCAGAATGCACCTGAACACACCTCCCTGTAAGACCAGCACGCCCAGAATGCACCTGAACACACCTCCCTGTAAGACCAGCACGCCCAGAATGCACCTGAACACACCTCCCTGTAAGACCAGCACGCCCAGAATGCACCTGAACACACCTCCCTGTAAGACCAGCACGCCCAGAATGCACCTGAACACACCTCCCTGTAAGACCAGCACGCCCAGAATGCACCTGAACACACCTCCCTGTAAGACCAGCACACCCAGAATGCACCTGAACACACCTCCCTGTAAGACCAGCACGCCCAGAATGCACCTGAACACACCTCCCTGTAAGACCAGCACACCCAGAATGCACCTGAACACACCTCCCTGTAAGACCAGCACGCCCAGAATGCACCTGAACACACCTCCCTGTAAGACCAGCACACCCATGGGCCACAGATTGCATAGTCAGTCGTGAAGTAAAGTGGGTTAGGGTTATTTAGGGCTCTGTGAAATCCGTTTTCTTTTTTTCAAATTCCGTTTTTTTGGATTTATTTTTAGCCCTTTCAGATTTTTTGGATTTTCTTTTCTTTTCAGTATTGACCTTTAAAAACTCAGTGACACAAACTCACAATTCAGCTAATATGCTGTATTAGCCTACCTAAATAATGGATGCTGTCCTCTTTCTGCTTGAGCAGCACTGGTTGAAGCCTGAAAATATTATAAATAAATGAATAACATAACTAATTACACTGGTGGGACTGTTGAGCTCTGTTTGAGACTGATACCTCAGGTTCAGGCTGGTCCTCATCCTCAGTCACGGAAAATACTTTTCATTACTCATCTGGGTTGAAGCAGCAAACATTCAAGCGTAAGAGTAAAAAAATGACATAACATTATTTATAATAAGTTTATTTGATTCACAGCTGCTACGTATAGTGTTTTGACCTCGACAACCCAACTGCATTTTACCGCAAACTTGCGACTAGTTAACTTACTAAAGCGGAGAAATCGCTGGTTTGCTGAGAGTCGGTCGGGACTCTGACATTAACACACTGACAACACTGTATTCAGAATATAAAATATTTTTATATGACTTTTTAATGCGTGATTGTGTAAAGGTGTTCACGAGATACCAACCTTTCGTGAACTTGTGAATTTCGCCATCCGTCTTCTCTCGTTTTCATGGAGACAGACGCTGTGTGCACGGAGGGGAGGGGCTGTGTGTGTGTGTGTGTGTGTGTGTGTGTGTGTGTGTGTGTGTGTGTGTGTGTGTGTGTGTGTGTGTGTGTGCTGGGCAGGGGCGCCGTATAGGGGGGGAAAAGTTAGGACAATTCCAAGGGCCCATGACTGACAGGGGCCCCAAAAAATAGGTAAAAACTAATATAAATTATTAAACCGTCATCATTCAGCATTTATATATTTCGAATATAATAATAATTAAGGATGTCTTTGTTTTTACTTGTTTTTGGCAGTAAATGTTAAATATCCCCACTGACCAAAAAGTAACCATCCATATTGACCGACCCCCCCCCCTGTATCTGCATGGAATGGTTTGGTCCTGCCTTAGAGCACTAGTGACGGTGTTTACCTGAGCCTGCATGTAAGATACAGACAATATTAAAATAATCAGTTTGATACGTTCATTTAGATTGAATTATGGAATGACATCTATAGATACAGACTTTATTATTCCCATCATGCAGGGCAGTTAATAGATATTTATATATTTAAGTTTGTTTGTTTCTCTTTTTTTAAATCGTTCATTAATAATTATAATAATAATTGATAATAATAATTTTGTTAAGAGAATTTTCCATTTTGTCAAATTTTACAATAAAAATACATTGAGACTGTAAAGATGGCCTTCAGCACATTTGTTATGGTTGCTTTTAATCTTGCATCAAATAGTGAACTGCATACTAGACTTACATGTACACATCACCAGCAGTAAATACTGTGCTAGTACTAGTACTGAACTACAAGAAGCCTTTAATTAGAGTTCTGTAAAGCTTCTGATGGGACAGTGAGGTCCTGGAGATGTGGGGACAACAGCTGCTCAGAGGGGGCCCAGTTCGATTTTTTGTCATGGGGCCCAAAACTCCTGGCGGCGCCCCTGTGTGTGTGTGTGTGTGTGTGTGTGTGTGTGTGTGTGTGTGTGTGTGTGTGTGTGTGTGTGTGTGTGTGCGTGCGTGTGTGTGTGTGTATCTGTGTGTGTGTGAGAGAGAGAGAGAGAGAGAGAGAGACAGAGGGAGAGCAGGGAAAGGAAATGCAGCTGAACGAATACGCTGAAGGAAGTTAAAAAAAAGTTTATATGTCAACAAAACATATGCAAATTCCGTGCGATTCCGCATGTATAAGAGAATTCCGTTTTCATGTGTACATTCCATGATTTCGTCCGCGTTTTCCGCATCACGGAAATCATAGGGCCCTAGTTACTGGTCTGAGGCCTGATGAGTCCCTCTCCGGCCTGCTCTATCCTTCGTCAACAGTACGCAGTACATTGGCGATGTTCACGTTTTTTCCTGACATTTTAGTCACATTTATTCTGGTGTTTTAAAAGTTTTCTTTAATGTGTCTATCGCTTTTTTAATGTTTTTGCCGCTCTCTTTGTATTTTTTTTTTTTTTGCTTTTTTCGTCCTTTTTCATTTTTTGAAGACATTCCGAGTTGAAAGAGGAAAGATCTGCGCTCTGAGACGAAGGTCGAGACGGGTCGAAACGTTTCTACAATAACCCGTGTAAAATGCATCAGAGATTAAAAATAATAATAATAATGTCACTGACACTTTTAAATCTGATATTTTTAGAGAAGATTATTGCTTTTCATGAAACTTCTTCCCGTTGTGTAATTTGTGTGTTTTTCGGCTTCTTTTGTCTCGTTTCCATCCCGCTGTGACCTATTAGATTCAGATTTAGATTTGATTTGATTAGTGGAAGAGAGAGGCAGTCAGGAATAGAGAGATAGTAAAAGAGAGGAAAGTTGATTAGAAGCAGCTGATATTATAAGTCAGAAACAGTCAATTACAGCCGAGTCAGACTTATTTACCCGCTTTATTACGCCGCCTGACCTTTAAGGTGATATGAGAGAATTACAGCAGTCGCTGCTTATTAAAGTCTCTGCTCCGCTCATCTGATAATGTGAGGTTAAAACGCCTGACCGGCTACACGCAGGTGACTCTCTAATGAAACACGGAGTGATGTCACACGAGTCCTGACCAATCACAGCCTGGCTGACCGCCGGCCGACCCGCTGCTGATGTGTTTGTGTTCAGATAAAGTACCAGCATGCATTTCATCATTTTTCTAAGAGTCTGACAACATTATGAAAGGATCCCTACAGAGATAGACCTTTTAGTTAAAGAGTAAGATCCTTTTAGTTTAACATGAAACAGCCCCGAAATCACCATCACCTACACCAGACTCCATGTAAATAATCAGGACTTTTATCATCGTAAAACACGCTTCATTCAAAGTGGACAGAAACTAAATAAAACTACCAAAAGCCGTCTTGGTTCATCTTTCCACTGTTCCAACAATCACCACTCCGGTCTGGTTGAAATAAACCCTTAATTCACCCATTTACATGTGGAGATATGCTGGCTCTATACACGCTAAAAGTCCTGATTATTTACATGGAGTCTGGCTCTATACACGCTAAAAGTCCTGATTGTTTACATGGAGTCTGGCTCTATACACGCTAAAAGTAGTGATTATTTACATGGAGTCTGGCTCTATACATGCTAAAAGTAGTGATTATTTATATGGAGTCTGGCTCTATACACGCTAAAAGTCCTGATTATTTACATGGAGTCTGGCTCTATACACGCTAAAAGTAGTGATTATTTACATGGAGTCTGGCTCTATACATGCTAAAAGTAGTGATTATTTACATGGAGTCTGGCTCTATACACGCTAAAAGTAGTGATTATTTACATGGAGTCTGGCTCTATACACGCTAAAAGTAGTGATTATTTACATGGAGTCTGGTGGGTTTGGTGATGGTGATTTCGGGGCTGTTTCATGTTTAACAAAGGGTGTACTTTATGTACTTCTATATACTTTGTTACTGTTGCTTTAAGTAGAAATTGTCTCCTGCAGCTCTCATCAGGAAGTCGTGTTTGGACAAATCACATCGTCTGGTCGAGTTGAGACTTTTGATCAGGACAAAAACGTCTCGTTTTTACTGAAGGAGCTCGACAATCTGAGAGAGATCAACAAGAAGGTACTACACCCACACCCACACACCCACACACACACACACACACACACACACACACACACACACACCCACACACACACACACACACACACACACACACACACACACACACACACACACACCCACACCCACACACACACACACACACACCCACACACACCCACACCCCCACACACACACACACACACCCACACCCACACATACACACCCACACACACACACACACACACACACCCACACACACACACACACACAGAGAGACACACACAGACACAGACACTCACTCACATTCTCAAAATATTCCAACTTTTATTTTGTGAAAGTGCTCATATTATGCACATTTTCAGGTTCATAATAGTATTTAGAGGTTGTACCAGAATATGTTTACATGGTTTAATTTTCAGACAACACCATATTTTTGTTGTACTGCACATTGCTGCAGCTCCTCTTTTCACCCTGTGTGTTGAGCTCTCTGTTTTAGCTACAGAGTGAGACATCCCACTTCTGTTCCATCTTTGTTGGGAGTCGCACATGCTCAGTAGCTAGGTAAGGACTACTAGCCAGTCAGAAGCAGAGTATGAGGGCGTGTCCTGACAGTACCTAGGTAAGGACTACTAGCCAGTCAGAAGCAGAGTATGAGGGCGTGTCCTGACAGTACCTAGGTAAGGACTACTAGCCAGTCAGAAGCAGAGTATGAGGGCGTGTCCTGACAGTACCTAGGTAAAGACTACTAGCCAGTCAGAAGCAGAGTATGAGGGCGTGTCCTGACAGTACCTAGGTAAAGACTACTAGCCAGTCAGAAGCCGAGTATGAGGGCGTGTCCTGACAGTAGCTAGGTAAGGACTACTAGCCAGTCAGAAGCAGAGTATGAGGGCGTGTCCTGACAGTACCTAGGTAAGGACTACTAGCCAGTCAGAAGCAGAGTATGAGGGCGTGTCCTGACAGTACCTAGGTAAGGACTACTAGCCAGTCAGAAGCAGAGTATGAGGGCGTGCCCTGACAGTACCTAGGTAAGGACTACTAGCCAGTCAGAAGCAGAGTATGAGGGCGTGTCCTGACAGTACCTAGGTAAGGACTACTAGCCAGTCAGAAGCAGAGTATGAGGGCGTGTCCTGACAGTACCTAGGTAAGAACTACTAGCCAGTCAGAAGCAGAGTATGAGGGCGTGTCCTGACAGTACCTAGGTAAGAACTACTAGCCAGTCAGAAGCAGAGTATGAGGGCGTGTCCTGACAGTACCTAGGTAAGGACTACTAGCCAGTCAGAAGCAGAGTATGAGGGTGTGTCCTGACAGTACCTAGGTAAGAACTACTAGCCAGTCAGAAGCAGAGTATGAGGGCGTGTCCTGACAGTACCTAGGTATGGACTACTAGCCAGTCAGAAGCAGAGTATGAGGGCGTGTCCTGACAGTACCTAGGTAAGGACTACTAGCCAGTCAGAAGCAGAGTATGAGGGCGTGTCCTGACAATACCTAGGTAAGGACTACTAGCCAGTCAGAAGCAGATTATGAGGGCGTGTCCTGACAGTACCTAGGTATGGACTACTAGCCAGTCAGAAGCAGAGTATGAGGGCATGTCCTGACAGTACCTAGGTAAGGACTACTAGCCAGTCAGAAGCAGAGTATGAGGGCGTGTCCTGACAGTACCTAGGTAAGGACTACTAGCCAGTCAGATGCAGAGTATGAGGGCGTGTCCTGACAGTACCTAGGTAAGGACTACTAGCCAGTCAGAAGCAGAGTATGAGGGCGTGTCCTGACAGTACCTAGGTAAGGACTACTAGCCAGTCAGAAGCAGAGTATGAGGGTGTGTCCTGACAGTACCTAGGTAAGGACTACTAGCCAGTCAGAAGCAGAGTATGAGGGCGTGTCCTGACAGTACCTAGGTAAGGACTACTAGCCAGTCAGAAGCAGAGTATGAGGGCGTGTCCTGACAGTACCTAGGTATGGACTACTAGCCAGTCAGAAGCAGAGTATGAGGGCATGTCCTGACAGTACCTAGGTATGGACTACTAGCCAGTCAGAAGCAGAGTATGAGGGCGTGTCCTGACAGTACCTAGGTAAGGACTACTAGCCAGTCAGAAGCAGAGTATGAGGGCGTGTCCTGACAGTACCTGGGTAAGGACTACTAGCCAGTCAGAAGCAGAGTATGAGGGCGTGTCCTGACAGTACCTAGTTAAGGACTACTAGCCAGTCAGAAGCAGAGTATGAGGGCGTGTCCTGACAGTACCTAGGTAAGGACTACTAGCCAGTCAGAAGCAGAGTATGAGGGCGTGTCCTGACAGTACCTAGGTATGGACTACTAGCCAGTCAGAAGCAGAGTATGAGGGCGTGTCCTGACAGTACCTAGGTATGGACTACTAGCCAGTCAGAAGCAGAGTATGAGGGCGTGTCCTGACAGTACCTAGGTAAGGACTACTAGCCAGTCAGAAGCAGAGTATGAGGGCGTGTCCTGACAGTACCTGGGTAAGGACTACTAGCCAGTCAGAAGCAGAGTATGAGGGCGTGTCCTGACAGTACCTAGTTAAGGACTACTAGCCAGTCAGAAGCAGAGTATGAGGGCGTGTCCTGACAGTACCTAGGTAAGGACTACTAGCCAGTCAGAAGCAGAGTATGAGGGCGTGTCCTGACAGTACCTAGGTATGGACTACTAGCCAGTCAGAAGCAGAGTATGAGGGCGTGTCCTGACAGAAGCTAGGTAAGGACTACTAGCCAGTCAGAAGCAGAGTATGAGGGTGTGTCCTGACAGTACCTAGGTAAGGACTACTAGCCAGTCAGAAGCAGAGTATGAGGGCGTGTCCTGAGCTAAGTATATAGCCAAAAAGCATAATATGAGCACTTTAATATGTTTCTTTCAAAATAAAACCAGGCCGATCCTGTGTGTGCAGACTGTCAGCCGGAGTTAAGGGAGACATGGCTGCAATCTTTACATCCAGTGTGTTTATTGATTGTGTTCCAGCTGCAGGAGGAACTGGTCCAGAAAGAGACGGAGTTGCAGAGGAGAGAGGTGGAGGAGGAGCTGAGGGGGGAGAGGAGGGAGGCCCACCACTGGGAGAGACCTGAAGGTGAGGGGGGGAGTTTACTCTCCTCCCAGTCCATCTTCCATCTTAAATATTTGAATGTTTTTCATACATTTCCTGTTTCTGTTTAATACACACAGACACACACACAGACACACACACATACACACACAAAAACACACACACACACACACACACACACAAACACACACACAGACAGACACACACACTGTGATTAAAGTAACAAGGTGACAGCTAACGAGCAACTGTTGGTTTAACAGAACAATGTGTTTAACCAGCGATCAATATTGATTAAACTGTGTGTGTGTGTGTGTGTGTGTGTGTGTGTGTGTGTGTGTGTGTGTGTGTGTGTGTGTGTGTGTGTGTGTGTGTGTGTATTAAACAGAAACAGGAAGTCTTCCCTTTTAATCTCAGACATCTCTAAACATGTTTCATTTTCAGATTTCTGAGATATTGATTTCTCTCTATTTCTCTCTTTGTCTCATTATCTCCTTGTCTCCTTGTCTCCTTGTCTCCTCTGTCCTTGTCTCCTCTGTCCTTGTCTCATTGTCTCATTGTCTCCTCTGTCCTTGTCTCAGTGTCTCCTTGTCTCCACTGTCCTTGTCTCATTGTCTCCTTGTCTCCTTTCTCCTCTGTCCTTGTCTCCTTGTCTCATTGTCTCCTTGTCTCATCTGTCCTTGTCTCATTGTCTCATTGTCTCCTCTGTCCTTGTCTCATTGTCTCCTTGTCTCCACTGTCCTTGTCTCATTGTCTCCTTGTCTCCTGTCTCCTCTGTCCTTGTCTCCTTGTCTCATTGTCTCATTGTCTCCCTGTCTCCTTGTCTCCTCTGTCCTTGTCTCATTGTCTCCTTGTCTACTGTCTCCTCTGTCGTTTTCTCCTTGTCTCATTGTCTCGTTGTCTCCTCTGTCCTTGTCTCATTGTCTCAGTGTCTCCTTGTCTCCTCTGTCCTTGTCTCATTGTCTCCTTGTCTACTGTCTCCCCTTTCCTTTTCTCCTTGTCTCATTGTCTCGTTGTCTCCTCTGTCCTTGTCTTATTGTCTCCTTGTCTCCTCTGTCCTCAGCGGTTTTGGGTGAGCTGTTGGCAGCTCAGAAGGACAGAGATCAGGCTCTGATGTCACGACTCCTGCTGGCCAATGAGGAGAGGGATGAGGCTCTGCTTCGTGCACGTCAACTGCAGCAGGCGGCCGAGTACGCACACACACACACACACACACACACACAAACACACAGACACACACACACACACACACACACACACACATAACTGAATGCCTAAAAATCTGTATATGATTTGGGTTGCCATGGTAAAAACTGCATTAACGATCATAAAATGGGCGTGTCTATAACAGACTCCTCTGATAGGAGCATGTATCCTAACTTTGGAGCGTTGTAATGTCGAAAAAGGGACAAAAACAATACAAAAGGGAAAAAAACTCCTATATATACACAGTATATATATAAAACTCCTAGTATCTGTATCTACGGATACGTACTTATTGAGTTGTTTTTTATAATATGAGCCGGTGGAAGGGGGTTAACCCACTTCTCCTCCTCTCCTCTCCTCCTCTCCTGTCTTCCTCCTCTTTCATCTCATCTTCTCTTCCTCCTCTCCTCGTCTTCATCCGCTTCTCCTTTCTTCCTCCTCTCTTCCTCCTCCTCTTTCATCTTCTCCTCTCTTCCTCCTCCTCTTTCATCTCCTCTCTTCCTCCTCTCCTCGTCTTCATCCTCCTTTTTCATCTCCTGTCTTCCCCTCTCCTGTCTTCCTCCTCTCTTCCTCCTCCTCTTTCATCTCCTCCTCTTTCTCCTCCTCTTTCATTTCCTCTCCTCCTCCTCTCCTCGCCTTCATCCTCCTCTTTCATCTCCTCTCTTCCTCCTCTCCTCATCCTCCTCTTCATTATTCTCCTCTCAGTCCCGTTAAGAGCTGTGAAACGAGCTCTCCTCTTCTTCCAAGAGCCTCCAAATACACCAGAAAATCTAATTACAGATAATACCCCCCTCTTCTCTCTCCCCCTCTTCTCTCCTCCCCCCGCCCTCCCTTCCTCCCCCCCAGGATGGAGGGTAATTGATATCGGAGCCTCTGTGGTTTTTATGAGGGACAGAATATGGAGGAACATGTTCCATCTGTCACACTGAGAGAGACCTTCAGTTAATATGCAGGAGAGTTAGTGTGAGAGAGAGAGAGTGAGAGTGTGTGTGTGTGTGTGTGTGTGTGTGTGTGTGTGTGTGTGTGTGTGTGTGTGTGTGTGTGTGTGTGTGTGTGTGTGTGTGTGTGTGTGTGTGTGAGTGTGTGTGTGTGTGTGTGTGTGTGTGTGTGTGTGTGTGTGTGTGTGTGTGTGTGTGTGTGTGTGTGTGTGTGTGTGTGTGTGTGTGTGTGTGTGTGTGTGTTTCTAATGGAGAGAGGCGGCCTGTATTACCTCTGTAAATGTGTGTGTTTGTGTGTTTCAGGCTGAAGTGTGTGCATGAATAATGTGAAGCTGTGTGTGTGTGTGTGTGTGTGTGTGTGTGTGTGTGTGTTTTCTCTCTATTTGATTCATCAAACAGGAATCTCTGTGTTTATTCTGTGACCTTTTTTCATCAGTTAATCTGCTGATTTATTCGTCGGTTCATCGATTAATTAGTTTGTCCATAAAATGTCAGAGAGAGCCCTGACCTCAACACAATCACAGTCACACCTCAGCCCGTCTGGTGACGACGGAGCAGCGAGTACCCGGCCGGTACTTCCTCTACAGTACGGGTCTCTTTGTGGTAGTTTTCTGCATTATAATAAATAAATAACCTTAAAAATCTTAAAGACAAAACTTAATGTTAAAGAAGTCCGACTACAGTCATCAGTTTCATTCATTCTGCTCCTAAACCTGTCTGCTGTACCCGTCTCTGCTGTACCCGTCTCTGCTGTACCCGTCTCTCTGCTGTACCCGTCTCTCTGCTGTACCCGTCTCTCTGCTGTACCAGTCTCTCTCTGCTGTACCCGTCTCTCTGATGTACCCGTCTCTCTGCTGTACCCGTCTCTCTGCTGTTCCCGTCTCTCTGCTGTACCCGTCTCTCTGCTGTACCCGTCTCTCTGCTGTACCCGTCTCTCTGCTGTACCCGTCTCTCTGCTGTACCAGTCTCTCTCTGCTGTACCCGTCTCTCTGATGTACCCGTCTCTCTGCTGTACCCGTCTCTCTGCTGTTCCCGTCTCTCTGCTGTGCTCGTCTCTCTGCTGTACCCGTCTATCTGCTGTACCCGTCTCTCTCTGCTGTACCCGTCTCTCTGCTGTACCCGTCTCTCTCTGCTGTACCCGTCTCTCTGCTGTACCCGTCTCTCTGCTGTACCCGTCTCTCTCTGCTGTACCCGTCTCTCTGCTGTTCCCGTCTCTCTGCTGTGCTCGTCTCTCTGCTGTACCCGTCTCTCTGCTGTACCCGTCTCTCTGCTGTGCTCGTCTCTCTGCTGTACCCGTCTCTCTGCTGTACCCGTCTCTCTCTGCTGTACCCGTCTCTCTGCTGTACCCGTCTCTCTCTGCTGTACCCGTCTCTCTCTGCTGTACCCGTCTCTCTGCTGTACCCGTCTCTCTCTGCTGTACCCGTCTCTCTGCTGTACCCGTCTCTCTGCTGTGCCTGTCTCTCTGATGTACCCGTCTCTCTTCTGTACCCGTCTCTCTGCTGTACCCGTCTCTCTGCTGTGCCTGTCTCTCTGCTGTGCCTGTCTCTCTGTTGTACCCGTCTCTCTGATGTACCCGACTCTCTGCTGTACCCGTCTCTCTGCTGTACCCGTCTATCTGCTGTACCCGACTCTCTGCTGTACCCGTCTCTCTGCTGTGCCTGTCTCTCTGCTGTGCCTCTCTCTCTGCTGTACCCGTCTCTCTCTGCTGTGCCTGTCTCTCTGCTGTACCTGTCTCTCTGATGTACCCGACTCTCTGCTGTACCCGTCTCTCTGCTGTACCCGTCTCTCTGCTGTACCCGACTCTCTGCTGTGCCTGTCTCTCTGCTGTGCCTGTCTCTCTGCTGTGCCTGTCTCTCTCTACCTGTCTCTCTGCTGTACCCGTCTCTCTGCTGTACCCGACTCTCTGCTGTACCCGTCTCTCTGCTGTACCCGACTCTCTGCTTTGCCTGTCTCTCTGCTGTGCCTGTCTCTCTCTACCCATCTCTCTGCTGTACCCGTCTCTCTGCTGTGCCTGTCTCTCTGCTGTACCCGACTCTCTGCTGTACCTGTCTCTCTGCTGTACCCGTCTCTCTGCTGTACCCGACTCTCTGCTGTACCTGTCTCTCTGCTGTGCCTGTCTCTCTGCTGTGCCTGTCTCTCTCTACCTGTCTCTCTGCTGTGCCTGTCTCTCTGCTGTACCCGACTCTCTGCTGTACCCGTCTCTCTGCTGTACCTGTCTCTCTGCTGTGCCTGTCTCTCTGCTGTGCCTGTCTCTCTCTACCTGTCTCTCTGCTGTGCCTGTCTCTCTGCTGTGCCTGTCTCTCTGCTGTACCCGTCTCTCTGCTGTACCTGTCTCTCTGCTGTGCCTGTCTCTCTCTACCTGTCTCTCTGCTGTACCTGTCTGTCTGCAGCAGCGTGTGTTGTGTGGGAGTGTAATGCGCCGCATTGCAGCGATCCGATCCTAGCCGGGCTGATCCGAGCCAGGCCGGCTGCAGGCTGTAAGCTCGGTGTTAGAGAAGCTTTATTGTCTTTCATTAGCTGCTGTTCCCCTCAGAGCCGCCCGCCTCGGCCACCTTATTACACTTTATTACAGAAAAGAAAAGCGGCAGCGGGCGGCTAAATGAAAAGACTTCCCCGAGAGATGCAGAGATCAGCTGTGAGCGCCGCCACGGCAACTGCCAGCGCCGCCCGCCGCCTGCGCTGCAACGCACTGATTGTGAAATGATGGAGAGTTTGGGGTGGACTTCAGGGAGTGCGGGACAGATGAGTGTCCGGCTGCTGCATCACAGTGCTCGGCTCATCTAACCAACCGGCTGTAATCTGGTCGCCAACGGCAACACCGACCCAATCATTACAGCAAACCTCGTTCAGAATATGAACCGTGATATCAGAAAAGACAAAACATTTGAAATAGAACAAAAATAGAACAGAATCAGATTATTATTCTGAGTGTCTGACAACATTATGAAAGGATGCACCATACTCCATGTAAATAACCACTACTTTTAGTGTGTATAGAGCCAGACTCCATGTAAATAATCAGGACTTTTAGCGTGTATAGAGCCAGACTCCATGTAAATAATCAGGACTTTTAGCGTGTATAGAGCCAGACTCCATGTAAATAATCAGGACTTTTAGCATGTATAGAGCCAGACTCCATGTAAATAATCAGGACTTTTAGCGTGTATAGAGCCAGACTCCATGTAAATAATCACTACTTTTAGCGTGTATAGAGCCAGACTCCATGTAAATAATCACTACTTTTAGTGTGTATAGAGCCAGACTCCATGTAAATAATCAGGACTTTTAGTGTGTATAGAGCCAGACTCCATGTAAATAATCAGGACTTTTAGCGTGTATAGAGCCAGACTCCATGTAAATAATCAGGACTTTTAGCGTGTATAGAGCCAGACTCCATGTAAATAATCACTACTTTTAGCGTGTATAGAGCCAGACTCCATGTAAATAATCAGGACTTTTAGCGTGTATAGAGCCAGACTCCATGTAAATAATCACTACTTTTAGCGTGTATAGAGCCAGACTCCATGTAAATAATCACTACTTTTAGCGTGTGTAGAGCCAGACTCCATGTAAATAATCACTACTTTTAGCGTGTATAGAGCCAGACTCCATGTAAATAATCACTACTTTTAGCGTGTGTAGAGCCAGACTCCATGTAAATAATCAGGACTTTTAGCGTGTATAGAGCCAGACTCCATGTAAATAATCAGGACTTTTAGCGTGTATAGAGCCAGACTCCATGTAAATAATCAGGACTTTTAGCATGTATAGAGCCAGACTCCATGTAAATAATCAGGACTTTTAGCGTGTATAGAGCCAGACTCCATGTAAATAATCACTACTTTTAGCGTGTATAGAGCCAGACTCCATGTAAATAATCACTACTTTTAGTGTGTATAGAGCCAGACTCCATGTAAATAATCAGGACTTTTAGTGTGTATAGAGCCAGACTCCATGTAAATAATCAGGACTTTTAGCGTGTATAGAGCCAGACTCCATGTAAATAATCAGGACTTTTAGCGTGTATAGAGCCAGACTCCATGTAAATAATCACTACTTTTAGCGTGTATAGAGCCAGACTCCATGTAAATAATCAGGACTTTTAGCGTGTATAGAGCCAGACTCCATGTAAATAATCACTACTTTTAGCGTGTATAGAGCCAGACTCCATGTAAATAATCACTACTTTTAGCGTGTGTAGAGCCAGACTCCATGTAAATAATCACTACTTTTAGTGTGTATACAGCCAGCATATCTCCACATGTAAGTGGTGATTGTTGAAACGGTGGAAAGTGTTTCTGTCCACTATGAATGAAGTGTGTTTTACGATGATAAAAGTACTGATTATTTACATGGAGTCTGGCTCTATACACGCTAAAAGTCCTGATTATTTACATGGAGTCTGGTGGGTTTGATGATGCTGATTTGTATATCGACATTCAGGAGTTGATAGAACTATAATGTGTAACTGTGTCTCTGCAGGTTGGACAGTTTTCCCCTGGAGGACGCTGACATGGTAACGACACTCTCAGTCCCAAAATACTTGGAATCATGTAGATCTGCAGGAAATGTGCTTATTGGTTACTATGGTTACTATTGGGCTATTGTTTGTGTAATTCAATATGGTGTTGTTCTTTGGTTTTCTATATGTTATATATCTATGTCTATTTATATATATATATATATATATATATATATATATATATATGCTGTTGCTGTCTGTGTGGAGCTCAGATAAAGAATGCAGATGATTGATGGTTGCTGCCTGTCTGTGATTGGCCAGGACGTGAGCGACCTACTGCAGCGTGTCTGCGGCGCCGACTCGGTCCGGGATGTCCAGCAGTTCGGCTCGGTCCTGGTGCAGCGTCTGCGGTCGGCGCTGCAACGGAGGAGTGACATCACGGCACAGGAGATGAAGGCTGTGATGGAGGAGAGAGACGGCTCCGTCGCCAAGGTAACCACACTCACCTTTCTGTCTGTCTGTCTGTGTGTGTGTCTATCTGTCTGCCTGTCTGTCTGTCGGTCTGTCTGTACGGGCCTTGCACAGCGACTGTCGGTACCCGATCTGTGCTGCCTGCACGGTCCGTTCTGCGCATGTGAATAACTGCGTAGTAGAAAACCTGTGTGATTTGTACCACGCGTGCGATGAAACACTTGACGGCCAAGCATCACAACTGGCAACATGTTGTTGTAGTTCACAAAGAGTCTTTTTATAAAGATAGTTAAATTAAGACTTGTTGTCACAGTTCCAAAACCGCGGAGCAACGTTGTCGTTGTGTTGTTTGTGTTAATGATTTTATTTGTAATACTTTGTCTTGACCATAGACCATTAATTAATTATTAATATACAGTGTATGGTCTTGACTAATAACGCAACGAAGTGTAAAGGTACGAAAGTGTCCTTTCAAAGACAGATGACAGCTCTTCCAGCCACCACTGCTGTATACCACTATAGTAGCTACATTCTAACGGCAGTAAACATGTCATCTTGGCGGCCATTGTTGTTAAATTCTCCCCAAATCTGGGTCTCATTCCTGCTGAAACATGTCCGATTGGGTAGTGTTTGGTTCAGAAGCCTTTATCTGACATTTCTGACATTAGAAAGTGCTGCTTCGTCCCACTACAATCTAACGTTAGCATACTCCTAGCTAACTATTATGTAGCTGCATGCTAACGCGACATAGCTGTAATCTTGACCCGGTCACTTTAGTGCTGGGACATGTCCGGTTGTGTAGTATTTGGTATAGAAGCCTTTATTGGTGATTTTTCACTGTATATAGCAGGACTTCACCGTGAAAGATCACCACCATTGGCCAAGATTACAGCTATGTTGCGTTAGCATGCAGCTACATAATAGTTATCTAGGAGCATGCTGGGCTCTCACAGAGATCTCATTTGTAGCCCTGTTTTTACCTTATACTTTCATAAAAGTACAAACACATGAAGTGAGAGGTATACACACATGATGAAACTTTATTTGAAGCATGATTAACCTGAAGCAGGATGGAGTCATGACTTAAAACACCAAAGCAAGGCTTCTAGCTCAGGCTAGCTAGCGTTAGCAAATTACCTTCAACGTTGCAAAGAAATGAAGAAAGGTAAAATGTGAAGCCTTTATTTAATGTGCTACGTGGTGTCGTACTGGATGCCCGGACAACCCTCCGTATATCATTAACAGATACTTCAGACAACCCTCCGTATATCATTAACAGATACTTTAGACAACCCTCCGTATATCATTAACAGATACTTTAGACAACCCTCCGTATATCATTAACAGATACTTTAGACAACCCTCCGTATATCATTAACAGATACTTTAGACAACCCTCCGTATATCATTAACAGATACTTTAGACAACCCTCCGTATATCATTAACAGATACTTTAGACAACCCTCCGTATATCATTAACAGATACTTTAGGACAACTCTCCGTATATCATTAACAGATACTTTAGACAACCCTCCGTATATCATTAACAGATACTTTAGACAACCCTCCGTATATCATTAACAGGTACTTTAGGACAACCCTCCGTATATCATTAACAGGTACTTTAGACAACCCTCCGTATATCATTAACAGGTACTTTAGGACAACCCTCCGTATATCATTAACAGATACTTTAGACAACCCTCCGTATATATCATTAACAGATACTTTAGACAACCCTCCGTATATCATTAACAGATACTTTAGACAACCCTCCGTATATCATTAACAGATACTTTAGACAACCCTCCGTATATCATTAACAGATACTTTAGACAACCCTCCGTATATCATTAACAGATACTTTAGACAACCCTCCGTATATCATTAACAGATACTTTAGACAACCCTCCGTATATCATTAACAGATACTTTAGACAACCCTCCGTATATCATTAACAGATACTTTAGACAACCCTCCGTATATCATTAACAGATACTTTAGGACAACCCTCCGTATATCATTAACAGATACTTTAGGACAACCCTCCGTATATCATTAACAGATACTTTAGACAACCCTCCGTATATCATTAACAGATACTTTAGACAACTCTCCGTATATCATTAACAGATACTTTAGACAACCCTCCGTATATCATTAACAGGTACTTTAGGACAACCCTCCGTATATCATTAACAGGTACTTTAGACAACCCTCCGTATATCATTAACAGATACTTTAGACAACCCTCCGTATATCATTAACAGGTACTTTAGGACAACCCTCCGTATATCATTAACAGGTACTTTAGGACAACCCTCCGTATATCATTAACAGATACTTTAGACAACCCTCCGTATATCATTAACAGGTACTTTAGACAACCCTCCGTATATCATTAACAGATACTTTAGACAACCCTCCGTATATCATTAACAGATACTTTAGACAACCCTCCGTATATCATTAACAGGTACTTTAGGACAACCCTCCGTATATCATTAACAGGTACTTTAGACAACCCTCCGTATATCATTAACAGGTACTTTAGACAACCCTCCGTATATCATTAACAGATACTTTAGACAACCCTCCGTATATCATTAACAGATACTTTAGACAACCCTCCGTATATCATTAACAGATACTTTAGACAACCCTCCGTATATCATTAACAGGTACTTTAGACAACCCTCCGTATATCATTAACAGATACTTTAGACAACCCTCCGTATATCATTAACAGATACTTTAGACAACCCTCCGTATATCATTAACAGATACTTTAGACAACCCTCCGTATATCATTAACAGATACTTTAGACAACCCTCCATATATCTTTAACAGATACTTTAGACAACCCTCCGTATATCATTAACAGATACTTTAGACAACCCTCCGTATATCATTAACAGATACTTTAGACAACCCTCCGTATATCATTAACAGATACTTTAGACAACCCTCCGTATATCTTTAACAGATACTTTAGACAACCCTCCGTATATCATTAACAGATACTTTAGACAACCCTCCGTATATCTTTAACAGATACTTTAGGACAACCCTCCGTATATCATTAACAGATACTTTAGACAACCCTCCGTATATCATTAACAGATACTTTAGACAACTCTCCGTATATCATTAACAGGTACTTTAGACAACCCTCCGTATATCATTAACAGATACTTTAGACAACCCTCCGTATATCATTAACAGATACTTTAGACAACCCTCCGTATATCATTAACAGATACTTTAGGACAACCCTCCGTATATCATTAACAGGTACTTTAGACAACCCTCCGTATATCATTAACAGGTACTTTAGACAACCCTCCGTATATCATTAACAGGTACTTTAGGACGACCCTCCGTATATCATTAACAGATACTTTAGACAACCCTCCATATATCATTAACAGATACTTTAGACAACCCTCCGTATATCATTAACAGGTACTTTAGGACGACCCTCCGTATATCATTAACAGATACTTTAGACAACCCTCCGTATATCATTAACAGATACTTTAGACAACCCTCCGTATATCATTAACAGATACTTTAGACAACCCTCCGTATATCATTAACAGATACTTTAGACAACCCTCCGTATATCATTAACAGATACTTTAGGACAACCCTCCGTATATCATTAACAGATACTTTAGACAACCCTCCGTATATCATTAACAGATACTTTAGACAACCCTCCGTATATCATTAACAGATACTTTAGACAACCCTCCGTATATCATTAACAGATATTTTAGACAACCCTCCGTGTATCATTAACAGATACTTTAGGACAACCCTCCGTATATCATTAACAGATACTTTAGACAACCCTCCGTATATCATTAACAGATATTTTAGACAACCCTCCGTATATCATTAACAGGTATTTTAGACAACCCTCCGTATATCATTAACAGATACTTTAGACAACCCTCCGTATATCATTAACAGATACTTTAGGACAACCCTCCGTGTATCATTAACAGATACTTTAGGACAACCCTCCGTATATCATTAACAGATACTTTAGACAACCCTCCGTATATCATTAACAGGTATTTTAGACAACCCTCCGTATATCATTAACAGGTACTTTAGGCAACTCCAGCAAACACCTCGTACTGTCAATATCTAATGTTTTCTTCCAGTAACCGGCGGAAATGTCCAAACATAACTACCGGTAATCGCACAAGCGTAGAACCGGTCAGGTAGTGTCGTTAAACACGTTGAGCTGCTGTGCATGCGCAGAATTCAGAACAGTTATGGCAGGCGGTACGGATCGGGCACTGACAGAGACTTCAAAATAAAAGTCTCCACTTCCTGATCAGCCGATCATGTGTCAGCAGGTTTCTTCAGGATGTTTGTGATGTTCTGCTGCTGACTCGTCTCTAAGTCCTCTGTTTAACCCGGTGTGGGCGTCGGCATGGTAACGGAGGCCCCGGCGGCCCAAACCTCAAATATTTGCGTTTAGAATCTGAACATGAATATTTAGAGCGGTGTGAAAACAAAACGGCGTCACGGAGACAAATATTGACTTCAGATTCACAGACCTGACAGGAAGATGTTTACTCTGAGAGAGAGAGTGTGTGTGTGTGTGTGTGTGTGTGTGTGTGTGTGTGTGTGTGTGTGTGTGTGTGTGTGTGTGTGTGTGTGTGTGTGTGTCTCTGTGTGTGTGTGTGTGTGTGTGTGTGTGTGTCTGTCTGTCTGTCTGTCTGTCTGTGTGCGTGTGTGTGTGTGTGTGTCTCTGTGTGTGTGTCTGTGTGTGTGTGTGTGTGTGTGTGTGTGTGTGTGTGTGTGTGTGTCTCTGTGTGTGTGTGTGTGTGTGTGTGTGTGTGTGTGTCTGTCAGAACGTAAACAAAGCCGTGATGAAGCTGAAACATAAAATCTACTTCTGTCTAAATGAGCCTTTCCATAATAACAATTAACGGCGTGTGATTACCGTGCGTGCGGCGTGTGATTACCGTGCGTGTGGCGTGTAATTTGGGCTTCGGGCCTCTGTGGACGGCGAGCAAGAACAACGCTGCTTCAGAGCAGAAGTATTCCTACCCCTTGAACTCTCCCACATTTTATCACGGTACAACCACAAACATAAATGTATTTCACTGGGATTATGTGATGGACCAACACAAAGTACACACAGTACCCAGTCTACTACACACAGTACCCAGTCTACTACACACAGTACCCAGTCTACTACACACAGTAGACACAGTACCCTGTCTACTACACACAGTACCCAGTCTACTACACACAGTAGACACAGTACAGCAGTATTCAGCCCCCCTGAGTCAGTACTCTGTAGAACCACCTTTTGAGGTATGTCTCTGCCAGCTTTGCATATCTAGAGACTGACATTTTTGCCCATTCGTCTTTGCAGAATATGAATACTTTTAAGTGCACTGTGTTTAATACACACACACACACACACACACACACACACACACACACACACACACACACACACACACACACACACACACACACATCTATACATACATACATACATACATACATATATATATATATATATATATATATATATATATATATACATATATATATATATATATATATATATATATATATATATATAAGGACATATATTGATAAATATGTATATAAATGTATTAGCAGAGGGATCTATGGAGCAGAATTCCTCCGAGGTGGTAAAGAATCAATAAGTGAAGCTGATGTTGGGAGATGATTAAAAAGTTTTCTTCCGCGTCTCTCTGATTATTATCGGACTTCACTTCACAGAGTTTATTACCACAACCTGCCGAGGTGGGGATTTATTACCCACAATGCCTCTGGCTTCATATCCCGCTCTGAGAGATGAGAGGTCTGAGTGATGGAGGGATGACAGAGGGAGGGGTGTGGGGGGTTTGGGGGGTGGGGGCTCCCAGCATGCCGTGCGGCGGCAGGTGGCTTCTCAGGAGCTCCGCCTCAGATCAGCCTTCATCTGCTGTCGCCATGGCAACAACCGCCATGGACAGCTGAACGACAGTCTGAGATGCTTCACACGTTCTGGATGTTTTTGTTCTTTTTCATATTTCATTTCTGACGTTAGTAGAAGTCGTTTAATTTTGATTGGTTACAGAATAAGTCATAGTATAGTATGTTGAAAATAAGTCTAAAAGTTACGTATAGTATCAGGTGTAACTGAGAAGGTCTGGTGAAGCTTCATTCACAGCCCATTTCCAAAGGGGCGTCACCAACGGACGCCGCTCAAATGCCTCTGGGCCCAACTGGATAGTCCTTCAACCAATCAGACCAACGATCTGGGTGACTTATCAGCGACAGCGGCTGTGATTGGTGTAAAGCCCGCCTCAACGGTTGTGATGGGTGTAGAGCCTCCTCAACGGTTGTGATTGGTGTAGAGCCTCCTCAACGGTTGTGATTGGTGTAGAGCCTCCTCAACGGTTGTGATGGGTGTAGAGCCTCCTCAACGGTTGTGATTGGTGTAAAGCCTCCTCAACGGTTGTGATTGGTGTAAAGCCTCCTCAACGGTTGTGATTGGTGTAAAGCCTCCTCAACGGTTGTGATTGGTGTAAAGCCTCCTCAACGGTTGTGATTGGTGTAGAGCCTCCTCAACGGTTGTGATTGGTGTAAAGCCTCCTCAACGGTTGTGATTGGTGTAGAGCCTCCTCAACGGTTGTGATTGGTGTAGAGCCTCCTCAACGGTTGTGATTGGTGTAAAGCCTCCTCAACGGTTGTGATGGGTGTAGAGCCTCCTCAACGGTTGTGATTGGTGTAAAGCCTCCTCAACGGTTGTGATTGGTGTAAAGCCTCCTCAACGGTTGTGATTGGTGTAAAGCCTCCTCAACGGTTGTGATTGGTGTAGAGCCTCCTCAACGGTTGTGATTGGTGTAAAGCCTCCTCAACGGTTGTGATTGGTGTAAAGCCTCCTCAACGGTTGTGATTGGTGTAAAGCCTCCTCAACGGTTGTGATTGGTGTAAAGCCTCCTCAACGGTTGTGATTGGTGTAAAGCCTCCTCAACGGTTGTGATTGGTGTAGAGCCTCCTCAACGGTTGTTTGGTGTAAAACCTCCTCAACGGTTGTGATTGGTGTAAAGCCTCAACGGTTGTGATTGGTGTAACCTCAACGGTTGTGATTGGTGTAAAGCCTCCTCAATGGTTGTGATTGGTGTAAAGCCTCCTCAACGGTTGTGATTGGTGTAAAGCCTCCTCAACGGTTGTGATTGGTGTAAAGCCTCCTCAACGGTTGTGATTGGTGTAGAGCCTCCTCAACGGTTGTGATTGGTGTAGAGCCTCCTCAACGGTTGTGATTGGTGTAGAGCCTCCTCAACGGTTGTGATTGGTGTAGAGCCTCCTCAACGGTTGTGATTGGTGTAAAGCCTCCTCAACGGTTGTGATTGGTGTAAAGCCTCCTCAACGGTTGTGATTGGTGTAAAGCCTCCTCAACGGTTGTGATTGGTGTAAAGCCTCCTCAACGGTTGTGATTAGTGTAGAGCCTCCTCAACGGTTGTGATTGGTGTAAAGCCTCCTCGACGGTTTTGATTGGTGTAAAGCCTCCTCAACGGTTGTGATTGGTGTAAAGCCTCCTCAACGGTTGTGATTGGTGTAAAGCCTCCTCAACGGTTGTGATTGGTGTAAAGCCTCCTCAACGGTTGTGATTGGTGTAAAGCCTCCTCAACGGTTGTGATTGGTGTAAAGCCTCCTCAACGGTTGTGATTGGTGTAGAGCACATGTGTCAAACTCGAGGCCCGAGGGCCAAATCCGGCCCCTCGCAGGCTTTGATCCGGCCCGCATTTCAATTTAGGTTCACAATAAATTTAGGCCCACCGAGTTTTATTTCGCTTTTTCCAAAGTTTTTTATGCTTTCTTATTTTTTTTTTATTTTTTTTTACATTTTTGTTGCTTTTTTTGACCTTTTTTACGCCTATTCCGGCAGTTTACGCGTTTTTTTCCAATGTTTTAGGCACTTTGTTTGAATGTTTTGGATGATTTAGTCAATGTTTTGCTACTTTTTTGGAATTTTTTTGGTGCTTTTTACGATGTTTTCGGCACATTCTGATGTTTATGTCACTTTTTCAGACAATTTTGACGCTTTTTTTCTGCCTTTTTCCAACTTTTTTGGCGCTTTTTTCAACGTATTTGTCGCTGGCTGAGGAACTTTTTGGGGGCTTTATGAGGCCCAAAATGTAAGTGAGAAGACTACAGTATATTATACATGCAATAATACAGTCAAAATATTTGACTTTTTCTCTAAAATAAACACGCCAATAATCTCTACATGTCTGGCCCTTGATGTGATTCTCATTTTCCAGTGTGGCCCTCTGGGAAACTGAGTTTGACACCCCTGGTGTAGAGCCTCCTCAACGGTTGTGATTGGTGTAGAGCCTCCTCAACGGTTGTGATTGGTGTAAAGCCTCCTCAACGGTTGTGATTGGTGTAAAGCCTCCTCAACGGTTGTGATTGGTGTAAAGCCTCCTCAACGGTTGTGATTGGTGTAAAGCCTCCTCAACGGTTGTGATTGGTGTAAAGCCTCCTCAACGGTTGTGATTGGTGTAGAGCCGCCTCGACGGTTGTGATTGGTGTAGAGCCTCCTCAACGGTTGTGATTGGTGTAGAGCCGCCTCGACGGTTGTGATTGGTGTAAAGCCTCCTCAACGGTTGTGATTGGTGTAAAGCCTCCTCAACGGTTGTGATTGGTGTAGAGCCTCCTCAACGGTTGTGATTGGTGTAAAGCCTCCTCAACGGTTGTGATTGGTGTAAAGCCTCCTCAACGGTTGTGATTGGTGTAAAGCCTCCTCAACGGTTGTGATTGGTGTAGAGCCTCCTCAACGGTTGTGATTGGTGTAGAGCCTCCTCAACGGTTGTGATTGGTGTAGAGCCTCCTCAACGGTTGTGATTGGTTTAGAGCCTCCTCAACGGTTGTGATTGGTGTAAAGCCTCCTCAACGGTTGTGATTGGTGTAAAGCCTCCTCAACGGTTGTGATTGGTGTAAAGCCTCAACGGTTGTGATTGGTGTAGAGCCTCCTCAACGGTTGTGATTGGTGTAAAGCCTCCTCAACGGTTGTGATTGGTGTAAAGCCTCAACGGTTGTGATTGGTGTAGAGCCTCCTCAACGGTTGTGATTGGTGTAAGGCCTCCTCAACGGTTGTGATTGGTGTAAAGCCTCCTCAACGGTTGTGATTGGTGTAAAGCCTCCTCAACGGTTGTGATTGGTGTAGAGCCTCCTCAACGGTTGTGATTGGTGTAGAGCCTCCTCAACGGTTGTGATTGGTGTAAAGCCTCCTCAACGGTTGTGATTGGTGTAAAGCCTCCTCAACGGTTGTGATTGGTGTAAAGCCTCCTCAACGGTTGTGATTGGTGTAGAGCCTCCTCAACGGTTGTGATTGGTGTAGAGCCTCCTCAACGGTTGTGATTGGTGTAAAGCCTCCTCAACGGTTGTGATTGGTGTAAAGCCTCCTCAACGGTTGTGATTGGTGTAAAGCCTCCTCAACGGTTGTGATTGGTGTAGAGCCGCCTCGACGGTTGTAATTGATGTAAAGCCTCAACGGTTGTGATTGGTGTAAAGCCTCCTCAACGGTTGTGATTGGTGTAGAGCCTCCTCAACGGTTGTGATTGGTGTAAAGCCTCCTCAACGGTTGTAATTGATGTAAAGCCTCAACGGTTGTGATTGGTGTAAAGCCTCCTCAACGGTTGTGATTGGTGTAGAGCCTCCTCAACGGTTGTGATTGGTGTAGAGCCTCCTCAACGGTTGTGATTGGTGTAAAGCCTCCTCAACGGTTGTGATTGGTGTAAAGCCTCCTCAATTTGGAGAAATTGGAAATAGGCTTGAACGGACTCTTGGGCAGACGGACTTGCAGAGCAAATCTCTCGCCACATTTAGCTGCTGTGGACTTGGAGTTATTTCTGTTGTTAATAACCCTCCTGGTGTCCTCTGGTCTAATCTGACCCATTTTCTAAAAGTTTTTATATCACAAATTTGGGTTTCTTTCAACCAGAATGTAACGTGGATAGTTCCCTACAACGCTCTTGACACGTAAAATCAATTATCAGTTCACTACTTTCATTTAATTTGGGTGTTTTAGTCAATGTTACAGCATTTGTAAAATAATTGATAAAAGAACGTTGAAAAAAGTGACACATGGTTTTTGAAAGAGCTTCAAAAACGTGGGAAAAAAAACATCAGAAAAAGTGACAAATTTTTAATTTTGACCCAGAAAATCTAAAAGTTGCGTGGTTGACCAGCTGCTAAGAAACAGTTCCTGGTCTCTCCCGTGTAGGTGTCTGTATTGGCAGCCCATGATAAATCCGAGCTTTAACTCCCGGGAGCTAACGTCTCGGCCACCGTAGGAACTGCCTGAGACATGCTTTCTCCATTGCCCCCCGAAACCTCGCCGCTGTCTCTGTTTCTCTCCAGCTCTGCCGCTAACCCTCCGGGTGCCCCCTAGCGCTGCACAATATATAATTTTTTTTATCGTTATCGAAAAATATCAACTGTGTAAGGGATAATGTAGAGCGAGGCGGTTGTTATAGCGAATACAACCCCTTCACGTCGGGGTCTTGAACCAGCCTGAACAACCGCCTTGCTCTACATTATCCCGCTTATTACATGGCTATTTTCCAAATAAATCAATAATTTAATCACTGCAGGAATTGACACGACGGGGTTGTAGTGAGCTAGCGGGCTATCGGCTGCTCGTATTTACATTAAAGCCCCAGTGTGTAACATTTGTAGTTGTTTATTATCAAAATCTGTATTGCCCTTCACAAACTTGTCCTTTTTTATGAATATTGACCACAACCATCAATTCCAAGTATTTCTATTGGCTTGAAATTTTACATTTGCGCTTACATGAACTGGGGTAGACGCTCCATAGCCATGCGCCATCTTGAAATACGGTAGCCCGTAAGGGACATACAGGCTATACTGCTCCGCATTTCACGCTTTTCACTCAGTGGCACTGACTGTGACCGACTGTTTTCTTTAACTGTCTAAGACTGTGACGTATGCTAGAGAGGGAGGGGGAGAAGATTACTTGTGACTCACCGCCGGCAGATTTGAAAGCCTGTTGCGTCTATTATCGAGGACATGGAACTGAATCGCCGAGGAAATTAAAACGACAACGTGACAGGCAAAGCAACGCGACCAAAGTTAATATTGTTGTGGCTTTTCCAAGATGGAAAGAGCTGATGAGGAGCAAGGATTTTAAAAGGGACGCCGAAGTTGCTGCTTTCATCTCAACAGGTAATTCTGCCTATTTGTGTAAAAGGTTTATAGTTGCTACTTGCTTGGCTAACTATAGCATGGTTGTGTATAACGCTAGAACGACGTGTAGGATACTTTTCCTCACATCAATGATGAAAAAGGATTGTCTACCTTGTAAAATAAACGTAATCATATGTGCCGTGATTTCCCTGGCAGACAACTCACGTCATGGATCTGTAACACAGACTAGCTACTAGAACAGCTGTGTGGAAACGATGGAGACACTAAGAGATCATTTCAGTTTCACTGACATTGTTCATGCTGCTCAGAGAAATATATTAAAAACACAAACCTCCGTTGCTTCTCTCCTACGCTGTAAACATCGCCTTACACTATTAATCTGGTACAATATACAGAATAACGACAGCACTGATACTTTACTAACATCAGCTTGCATATGTTTGGGAACCTGATAGCTGATGTTAGCAATGAAATGCTACCAAAATAACGTCAAACTATTATTACACTGGAAGGAACACTCACGGACGGTTGTCGCTAATTTCGGGTTCGGCCACCGTAGGAGTCATAACGCACTCGGAATGGGGGGGGGGGGGGCTAGAACGTGAAATTCAGTTGGTTGTCATATACAATTTCACCGCTAGATGGGAGAAATTCTTACACACTGGGGCTTTAAACTGAACATTTCTGTTGACGGTAAAGTGAGACGAGGTAAATGGCTTCATGTCCTCATTCATCTCGTTTCCTTTTTGCACAGCCGCTGCATGTTGACACACCTAAACGTGCAATGTAAGCTAACTAACTAGCGTTGTTGTCCCTATACTACGGCTGAAGTTACTGCTTAGCGATCATAGACCGTATATAAAGATGTAGAGATCATAGACCGTATATAAAGATGTAGAGATCATAGACCGTATATAAAGATGTAGAGATCTTAGACCGTATATAGATGTAGACATCATAGACCGTATATAAAGATGTAGAGATCATAGACCGTATATAAAGATGTAGAGATCATAGACCGTATATAAAGATGTAGAGATCATAGACCGTATATAAAGATGTAGAGATCATAGACCGTATATAAAGATGTAGAGATCTTAGACCGTATATAGATGTAGAGATCATAGACCGTATATAAAGATGTAGAGATCATAGACCGTATATAAAGATGTAGAGGTCATAGACCGTATATAAAGATGTAGAGATCATAGACCGTATATAAAGATTTAGGATCATAGACCGTATATAAAGATTTAGGATCATAGACCGTATATAGATGTAGAGATCATAGACCGTATATAAAGATGTAGAGATCATAGACCGTATATAAAGATTTAGGATCATAGACCGTATATAAAGATGTAGAGATCATAGTCCGTATATAAAGATGTAGAGATCATAGACCGTATATAAAGATGTAGAGATCATAGACCATATATAAAGATGTAGAGATCATAGACCATATATAAAGATGTAGAGATCATAGACCGTATATAAAGATGTAGAGATCATAGACCATATATAAAGATGTAGAGATCATAGACCATATATAAAGATGTAGAGATCATAGACCGTATATAAAGATGTAGAGATCATAGACCATATATAAAGATGTAGAGATCATAGACCGTATATAAAGATGTAGAGATCATAGACCGTATATAAAGATGTAGAGATCATAGACCGTATATAAAGATGTAGAGATCATAGACCGTATATAAAGATGTAGAGATCATAGACCGTATATAAAGATGTAGAGATCATAGACCGTATATAAAGATGTAGAGATCTTAGACCGTATATAGATGTAGAGATCATAGGCCGTATATAAAGACGTAGCGATCATAGACCGTATATAAAGATATAGAGATCATAGACCGTATATAAAGATGCAGCGATCATAGACCGTATATAAAGATGTAGAGATCATAGACCGTATATAAAGATGTAGAGATCATAGACCGTATATAAAGATGTAGAGATCATAGACCGTATATAAAGATGTAGAGATCATAGACCGTATATGAAGATGTAGCGATCATAGACCGTATATAAAGATGTAGAGATCATAGACCGTATATAAAGATGTAGAGATCATAGACCGTATATAAAGATGTAGAGATCTTAGACCGTATATAAAGATGTAGAGATCATAGACCGTATATAAAGATGTAGAGATCATAGACCGTATATATAGATGTAGAGACCATAGACCGTATATAAAGATGTAGAGATCATAGACCGTATATAAAGATGTAGAGATCATAGACCGTATATAGATGTAGAGATCATAGACCGTATATAAAGATGTAGAGATCATAGACCGTATATAAAGATGTAGAGATCATAGACCGTATATAGATGTAGAGATCATAGACCGTATATAAAGATGTAGAGATCTTAGACCGTATATAAAGATGTAGAGATCATAGACCGTATATAAAGACGTAGCGATCATAGACCGTATATAAAGATGTAGAGATCATAGACCGTATATAAAGATGTAGAGATCATAGACCGTATATATAGATGTAGAGACCATAGACCGTATATAAAGATGTAGAGATCTTAGACCGTATATAAAGATGTAGAGATCATAGACCGTATATAAAGACGTAGCGATCATAGACCGTATATAAAGATGTAGAGATCATAGACCGTATATAAAGATGTAGAGATCATAGACCGTATATATAGATGTAGAGACCATAGACCGTATATAAAGATGTAGAGATCATAGACCGTATATAAAGATGTAGAGATCATAGACCGTATATAGATGTAGAGATCATAGACCGTATATAAAGATGTAGAGATCATAGACCGTATATAAAGATGTAGAGATCATAGACCGTATATAGATGTAGAGATCATAGACCGTATATAAAGATGTAGAGATCTTAGACCGTATATAAAGATGTAGAGATCATAGACCGTATATAAAGACGTAGCGATCATAGAGCGTATATAAAGATGTAGAGATCATAGACCGTATATAAAGATGTAGCGATGGTTCTCACCAGATCTGCTGTCATTGCTTGAATTGGAGTACAGAAGTTGCTCCACCTTTCCCCACTTTTTGCCACAGCTGATAAATTATCCAGACTTTTTTCAGCGGATTGATTGATAGCTGTCCTCCAGAGTGAACAGAACTGCGTCCATGGCAACGCTCTGCTTTTGCATGGCAACGGTGTGTTATGCTTAGCAACGGTCTGTTATGAAGAAATTACAGACGGCATTCTACATTAGAATTCAACCAAGCCATGTAAAAAAATGTCTATATACACATTGTGAAAGGCTGCGACATATCGCGATAGACACTCAGAGATTTCTTATGTTAGTTGAAAGAAAATCTCAGCAGAAAACTACAGTTTGAAAAGAAACTGTAATTCTGTTTTAGTGCTGCCTTTAATATTCAATTCAATGTTAAATTGGTTCAATAAAATAATGTTGGAAAATATTTCCTTTTGTTTGTTTTAAACTCAACAAGCAGTTTGTTGTATTTTATCAGAATACTGAAAGCAGCAGAACTGAGAACACATTAATATCTGATTATTTATTACAATAAATATCGTTAGCGCAATATTCAACAACCTTATCGCATATTGTCCTCGTATCGTGCAGCCCTAGCGCGGCCATCTTTTTAACCCCCGCCCCTCTGCGTTTACACCCTCACTTTCCGTACGTACGTGTTCCTTTCTGTGTGGCCGTTTTTCTTGCTGTTGATTGCTATATGAAATGTTTTTGTGTATATCTTCTATCAGATTGAGTTACAATAAATTCTGACAGGTTGCCTTCATATGTGAGACGGTATCACCCCCCCCCCCCCCCCCCCCCCCACTATTAACCCCACATCTCTGCAGCTTCACCGCTCCGCTGCCGCTAACCCTCTGGGCGCCGCCATCTTTTAACACCCCCCTCTACGGTAACACCTTAATCCTGCCCTGCCGCCGCGCGCTGGAAGATGTTACAAACGGCAGCGTAATCCCCGGAGGAGCAGAAGAAGAGAGAGCACTCCTGGAGGATTCCCCCCCCCCCCCCCCCCCCCACTGCTCTCATCCCTAGCTCCCTCGCTCCCTTGCCTCATCTCTCAGGGATTATCTGCCACCGCCGCAGCCGGGGCTGCTGGGAAATATTAGAAACCACAGCTGCTGCTGTGGGTTATTGAGCTAATAATGACAGGTTATTACAAGTTATTAAAGAGGAAGGTTGCCGGTTTGATTCCCTCAGACACAGAAGACTTTCTGTTTTACACAGAAACAAGAAAGAAAGAAACAAAAGCACAGACGCAGCACAAGGCAGAAATACAGATCTTAATTCTAAAGGCGACAAATGTTAAAAAAATGGCAAGAACTTTGAAAAAAGAGACAAAACCGTCAACTAAAGTAACAAAAACTACCAACTTTTGTTTTATTAAGCAAGAAACAAGTATTTAATGTAAAATGTAACCCAACATTATGGAAAGGATCCCTACAGAGATAGACCTTTTAGTTAAAGAGGAAGATCCTTTTAGTTTAACATCAAACAGCCCCAAAATCACCATCACCAAACTACACCAGACTCCATGTAAATAATCAGGACTTTTAGCGTGTATAGAGCCAGACTCCATGTAAATAATCACTACTTTTAGCGTGTATAGAGCCAGACTCCATGTAAATAATCAGGACTTTTAGCGTGTATAGAGCCAGACTCCATGTAAATAATCACTACTTTTAGCGTGTATAGAGCCAGACTCCATGTAAATAATCAGGACTTTTAGCGTGTATAGAGCCAGCATATCTCCACATGTAAATGGGTGAATTAAGGGTTAATTTCAACCAGACCAGAGTGGTGATTGTTGGAACAGTGGAAAGATGAACCAAGATGGCTTTTGGTAGTTTTATTTAGTTTCTGTCTACTTTGAATGAAGTGTGTTTTACCATGATAAAAGTAGTAATTATTTACATGGAGTCTGGTGGGTTCGGCAACAACCATTTCTACCACTTTATTATCATCACCTGTTAAACGCGAGATTGTTTTAAGGAAGCTGGTGATGTCATCAGTGATGTTATCATCAATAATAACCATCTGATGTGTATTTCTGTTTTCTCTGCAGTGTAAACGTCTGGAACAGGAAGTGATACAGGAGAGAGAACAGAGGGCGAGCGAGGTAAACATACACACACAGACACACACACGCACACACACAGACACACACAGACACACTCTGCATATTAACTGGAGGTCTCTGTGTTGAATGGCGTTGATGGGATGTCTGCTCAGTCGTCATGACAACCTGCCCCGGAGACGCTGCAGCGTATTTGCCAACAACTTGTTATTCTACCCGGGTCGCTGTGTGTGTGTGTGTGTGTGTGTGTGTGTGTGTGTGTGTGTGTGTGTGTGTGTGTGTGTGTGTGTGTGTGTGTGTGTGTGTGTGTGTGTTTGTGAGATTGTGTGTGTACGTTTTAAACTATGGTAGTGAAGATGTGTCAAAGGACTGTTTGCATCTAGGACTGCAGCTACCGATCATTTTCCTCGTGGGTTCTATACTCTGGCTCGGACCCTAGGTGTTATTTTTTTACTCTGTGGGTCGGACCCTTGGTGTTATTTTTGTCTCTTTGGGTTGGACCCTTGGTGTTATATTTGTCTTTTTGGGTCGGACCCTTGGTGTTATTTTTGACTCTGGGTCGGACCCTTGGTGTTATTTTTGACTCTGTGGGTCGGACCCCTGGTGTTACTTTTGATTCTTTGGGTCGGACCCTTGGTGTTATATTTGTCTCTTTGGGTCGGACCTTTGGTGTTATATTTGTCTCTTTGGGTCGGACCTTTGGTGTTATATTTGAAGCTTTTGGTCGGACCCTTGGTGTTATTTTTGTCTCTTTGGGTCGGACCCTTGGTGTTATCTTTGGTGTTATTTTTAAAGCTTTGGGTCGGACCCTTGGTGTTATTTTTGACTCTGGGTCGGACCCTTGGTGTTATTTTTGTCTCCGGGTTGGACCCTTGGTGTTATTTTTGACTGTGTGGGTCGGACCCTTGGTGCATTAAATATGTTTCATATCATCTAGCAAACATAAGTCAGTGTTAATGTCCCGTCCATAAAAAACATTTGTAAATCTTGGGACTGTAAGTAGTTACATGTAAGTGTTAATGAGGATATATATTTATATATTTATATTTATATTGGGTCGGACCCTTGGTGTTATTTTTTACTCTTTGGGTCGGACCCTTGGTGTTACTTTTGATTCTTTGGGTCGGACCCTTGGTGTTATATTTGTCTTTTTGGGCGGACCCTTGGTGTTATTTTTGACTCTATGGGTCGGACCCTTGGTGTTACTTTTGTCTCTGGGTAGGACCCTTGGTGTTATTTTTGTCTCTTTGGGTCGGACCTTTGGTGTTATATTTGAAGCTTTGGGTCGAACCATTGGTGTTATTTTTGTCTCTTTGGGTCGGACCCTTGGTGTTATTTTTAAAGCTTTGGGTCGGACCCTTGGTGTTATTTTTGACTTTGGGTCGGACCCTTGGTGTTATTTTTGACTCTGGGTCGGACCCTTGGTGTTATTTTTGTCTCTGGGTTGGACCCTTGGTGTTATTTTTGACTCTGTGGGTCGGACCCTTGGTGCATTAAATATGTTTCATATCATCTAGCAAACATAAGTCAGAGTTAATCTCCCGTCCATAAAAAACATTTGTAAATCTTGGGACTGTAAGTAGTTACATGTAAGTGTTAATGAGGATATATATTTATATTTATATTGGATCGGACCCTTGGTGTTACTTTTGTCTCTTTGGGTCGGACCCTTGGTGTTATTTTTGACTCTGGGTCGGATCCTTGGTGTTATTTTTGTCTCTTTGGGTCGGACCCTTGGTGTTATTTTTGAAGCTTTGGGTCGGACCCTTGGTGTTATTTTTGACTCTGGGTCGGACCCTTTGTGTTATGTTTGACTCTGGCTCGGACCCTTGGTGTTATGTTTGACTCTGGGTCGGACCCTTGGTGTTATTTTTGTCTCTTTGGGTCGGACCCTTGGTGTTATTTTTGTCTCTTTGGGTCGGACCCTTGGTGTTATTTTTGACTCTGGGTCGGACCCTTGGTGTTATGTTTCACTCTGGGTCGGACCCTTGGTGTTATTTTTAAAGCTTTGGGTCGGACCCTTGGTGTTATTTTTGACTCTGGGTCGGACCCTTGGTGTTATTTTTGACTCTGGGTCGGACCCTTGGTGTTATTTTTGTCTCTGGGTTGGACCCTTGGTGTTATTTTTGACTCTGTGGGTCGGACCCTTGGTGCATTAAATATGTTTCATATCATCTAGCAAACATAAGTCAGAGTTAATCTCCCGTCCATAAAAAACATTTGTAAATCTTGGGACTGTAAGTAGTTACATGTAAGTGTTAATGAGGATATATATTTATATTTATATTGGGTCGGACCCTTGGTGTTACTTTTGTCTCTTTGGGTCGGACCCTTGGTGTTATTTTTGACTCTGGGTCGGATCCTTGGTGTTATTTTTGTCTCTTTGGGTCGGACCCTTGGTGTTATTTTTGAAGCTTTGGGTCGGACCCTTGGTGTTATTTTTGACTCTGGGTCGGACCCTTGGTGTTATGTTTGACTCTGGGTCGGACCCTTGGTGTTATGTTTGACTCTGGGTCGGACCCTTGGTGTTATTTTTGTCTCTTTGGGTCGGACCCTTGGTGTTATTTTTGTCTCTTTGGGTCGGACCCTTGGTGTTATTTTTGACTCTTTGGGTCGGACCCTTGGTGTTATTTTTGACTCTGGGTCGGACCCTTGGTGTTATTTTTTACTCTTTGGGTCGGACCCTTGGTGTTACTTTTGATTCTTTGGGTCGGACCCTTGGTGTTATATTTGTCTTTTGGGGTCGGACCCTTGGTGTTATTTTTGACTTTGTGGGTCGGACCCTTGGTGTTACTTTTGTCTCTGGGTAGGACCCTTGGTGTTATTTTTTACTCTGTGGGTCCGACCCTTGGTGTAACTTTTGATTCTTTGGGTCGGACCTTTGGTGTTATATTTGAAGCTTTGGGTCGAACCATTGGTGTTATTTTTGTCTCTTTGGGTCGGACCCTTGGTGTTATTTTTAAAGCTTTGGGTCGGACCCTTGGTGTTATTTTTGACTCTGGGTCGGACCCTTGGTGTTATTTTTGACTCTGGGTCGGACCCTTGGTGTTATTTTTGTCTCTGGGTTGGACCCTTGGTGTTATTTTTGACTCTGTGGGTCGGACCCTTGGTGCATTAAATATGTTTCATATCATCTAGCAAACATAAGTCAGAGTTAATCTCCCGTCCATAAAAAACATTTGTAAATCTTGGGACTGTAAGTAGTTACATGTAAGTGTTAATGAGGATATATATTTATATTTATATTGGGTCGGATCCTTGGTGTTACTTTTGTCTCTTTGGGTCGGACCCTTGGTGTTATTTTTGACTCTGGGTCGGATCCTTGGTGTTATTTTTGTCTCTTTGGGTCGGACCCTTGGTGTTATTTTTGAAGCTTTGGGTCGGACCCTTGGTGTTATTTTTGACTCTGGGTCGGACCCTTTGTGTTATGTTTGACTCTGGGTCGGACCCTTGGTGTTATGTTTGACTCTGGGTCGGACCCTTGGTGTTATTTTTGTCTCTTTGGGTTGGACCCTTGGTGTTATTTTTGTCTCTTTGGGTCGGACCCTTGGTGTTATTTTTGACTCTTTGGGTCGGACCCTTGGTGTTATTTTTGACTCTGGGTCGGACCCTTGGTGTTATTTTTTACTCTTTGGGTCGGACCCTTGGTGTTACTTTTGATTCTTTGGGTCGGACCCTTGGTGTTATATTTGTCTTTTGGGGTCGGACCCTTGGTGTTATTTTTGACTTTGTGGGTCGGACCCTTGGTGTTACTTTTGTCTCTGGGTAGGACCCTTGGTGTTATTTTTTACTCTGTGGGTCGGACCCTTGGTGTAACTTTTGATTCTTTGGGTCGGACCCTTGGTGTTATTTTTGACTTTGTGGGTCGGACCCTTGGTGTTACTTTTGTCTCTGGGTAGGACCCTTGGTGTTATTTTTTACTCTGTGGGTCGGACCCTTGGTGTAGCTTTTGATTCTTTGGGTCGGACCCTTGGTGTTACTTTTGTCTCTGGGTAGGACCCTTGTTGTTATTTTTTACTCTGTGGGTCGGACCCTTGGTGTAACTTTTGATTCTTTGGGTCGGACCCTTGGTGATACTTTTGTCTCTGGGTAGGACCCTTGGTGTTATTTTTTACTCTGTGGGTCGGACCCTTGGTGTTACTTTTGTCTCTGGGTAGGACCCTTGGTGTTATTTTTTACTCTGTGGGTCGGACCCTTGGTGTAACTTTTGATTCTTTGGGTCGGACCCTTGGTGTTACTTTTGTCTCTGGGTAGGACCCTTGGTGTTATTTTTTACTCTGTGGGTCGGACCCTTGGTGTAACTTTTGATTCTTTGGGTCGGACCCTTGGTGTTATATTTGTCTCTTTGGGTCGGACCCTTGGTGTTATTTTTAAAGCTTTGGGTCAGACCCTTGGTGTTATTTTTGACTCTGGGTCGGACCCTTGGTGTTATTTTTGACTCTGGGTCGGACCCTTGGTGTTATTTTTGTCTCTGGGTTGGACCCTTGGTGTTATTTTTGACTCTGTGGGTCGGACCCTTGGTGCATTAAATATGTTTCATATCATCTAGCAAACATAAGTCAGAGTTAATCTCTCGTCCATAAAAAACATTTGTAAATCTTGGGACTGTAAGTAGTTACATGTAAGTGTTAATGAGGATATATATTTATATTTATATTGAGTCGGACCCTTGGTGTTACTTTTGTCTCTTTGGGTCGGACCCTTGGTGTTATTTTTGACTCTGGGTCGGATCCTTGGTGTTATTTTTGTCTCTTTGAGTCGGACCCTTGGTGTTATTTTTGAAGCTTTGGGTCGGACCCTTGGTGTTATTTTTGACTCTGGGTCGGACCCTTGGTGTTATGTTTGACTCTGGGTCGGACCCTTGGTGTTATGTTTGACTCTGGGTCGGACCCTTGGTGTTATTTTTGTCTCTTTGGGTCGGACCCTTGGTGTTATTTTTGTCTCTTTGGGTCGGACCCTTGGTGTTATTTTTGACTCTGGGTCGGACCCTTGGTGTTATGTTTCACTCTGGGTCGGACCCTTGGTGTTATTTTTAAAGCTTTGGGTCGGACCCTTGGTGTTATTTTTTACTCTGGGTCGGACCCTTGGTGTTATTTTTGACTCTGGGTCGGACCCTTGGTGTTATTTTTGTCTCTGGGTTGGACCCTTGGTGTTATTTTTGACTCTGTGGGTCGGACCCTTGGTGCATTAAATATGTTTCATATCATCTAGCAAACATAAGTCAGAGTTAATCTCCCGTCCATAAAAAACATTTGTAAATCTTGGGACTGTAAGTAGTTACATGTAAGTGTTAATGAGGATATATATTTATATTTATATTGGGTCGGACCCTTGGTGTTACTTTTGTCTCTTTGGGTCGGACCCTTGGTGTTATTTTTGACTCTGGGTCGGATCCTTGGTGTTATTTTTGTCTCTTTGGGTCGGACCCTTGGTGTTATTTTTGAAGCTTTGGGTCGGACCCTTGGTGTTATTTTTGACTCTGGGTCGGACCCTTGGTGTTATGTTTGACTCTGGGTCGGACCCTTGGTGTTATGTTTGACTCTGGGTCGGACCCTTGGTGTTATTTTTGTCTCTTTGGGTCGGACCCTTGGTGTTATTTTTGTCTCTTTGGGTCGGACCCTTGGTGTTATTTTTGACTCTTTGGGTCGGACCCTTGGTGTTATTTTTGACTCTGGGTCGGACCCTTGGTGTTATTTTTTACTCTTTGGGTCGGACCCTTGGTGTTACTTTTGATTCTTTGGGTCGGACCCTTGGTGTTATATTTGTCTTTTGGGGTCGGACCCTTGGTGTTATTTTTGACTTTGTGGGTCGGACCCTTGGTGTTACTTTTGTCTCTGGGTAGGACCCTTGGTGTTATTTTTTACTCTGTGGGTCGGACCCTTGGTGTAGCTTTTGATTCTTTGGGTCGGACCCTTGGTGTTACTTTTGTCTCTGGGTAGGACCCTTGGTGTTATTTTTGACTCTGTGGGTCGGACCCTTGGTGCATTAAATATGTTTCATATCATCTAGCAAACATAAGTCAGAGTTAATCTCTCGTCCATAAAAAACATTTGTAAATCTTGGGACTGTAAGTAGTTACATGTAAGTGTTAATGAGGATATATATTTATATTTATATTGGGTCGGACCCTTGGTGTTACTTTTGTCTCTTTGGGTCGGACCCTTGGTGTTATTTTTGACTCTGGGTCGGATCCTTGGTGTTATTTTTGTCTCTTTGGGTCGGACCCTTGGTGTTATTTTTGAAGCTTTGGGTCGGACCCTTGGTGTTATTTTTGACTCTGGGTCGGACCCTTGGTGTTATGTTTGACTCTGGGTCGGACCCTTGGTGTTATGTTTGACTCTGGGTCGGACCCTTGGTGTTATTTTTGTCTCTTTGGGTCGGACCCTTGGTGTTATTTTTGTCTCTTTGGGTCGGACCCTTGGTGTTATTTTTGACTCTTTGGGTCGGACCCTTGGTGTTATTTTTGACTCTGGGTCGGACCCTTGGTGTTATTTTTTACTCTTTGGGTCGGACCCTTGGTGTTACTTTTGATTCTTTGGGTCGGACCCTTGGTGTTATATTTGTCTTTTGGGGTCGGACCCTTGGTGTTATTTTTGACTTTGTGGGTCGGACCCTTGGTGTTACTTTTGTCTCTGGGTAGGACCCTTGGTGTTATTTTTTACTCTGTGGGTCGGACCCTTGGTGTAACTTTTGATTCTTTGGGTCGGACCCTTGGTGTTATTTTTGACTTTGTGGGTCGGACCCTTGGTGTTACTTTTGTCTCTGGGTAGGACCCTTGGTGTTATTTTTTACTCTGTGGGTCGGACCCTTGGTGTAGCTTTTGATTCTTTGGGTCGGACCCTTGGTGTTACTTTTGTCTCTGGGTAGGACCCTTGTTGTTATTTTTTACTCTGTGGGTCGGACCCTTGGTGTAACTTTTGATTCTTTGGGTCGGACCCTTGGTGTTACTTTTGTCTCTGGGTAGGACCCTTGGTGTTATTTTTTACTCTGTGGGTCGGACCCTTGGTGTTACTTTTGTCTCTGGGTAGGACCCTTGGTGTTATTTTTTACTCTGTGGGTCGGACCCTTGGTGTAACTTTTGATTCTTTGGGTCGGACCCTTGGTGTTACTTTTGTCTCTGGGTAGGACCCTTGGTGTTATTTTTTACTCTGTGGGTCGGACCCTTGGTGTAACTTTTGATTCTTTGGGTCGGACCCTTGGTGTTATATTTGTCTCTTTGGGTCGGACCCTTGGTGTTATTTTTAAAGCTTTGGGTCAGACCCTTGGTGTTATTTTTGACTCTGGGTCGTACCCTTGGTGTTATTTTTGACTCTGGGTCGGACCCTTGGTGTTATTTTTGTCTCTGGGTTGGACCCTTGGTGTTATTTTTGACTCTGTGGGTCGGACCCTTGGTGCATTAAATATGTTTCATATCATCTAGCAAACATAAGTCAGAGTTAATGTCCCCTCCATAAAAAACATTTGTAAATCTTGGGACTGTAAGTAGTTACATGTAAGTGTTAATGAGGATAAATATTTATATATTTATATTTATATTGGGTCGGACCCTTGGTGTTACTTTTGTCTCTTTGGGTCGGACCCTTGGTGTTATTTTTGACTCTAGGTCGGATCCTTGGTGTTATTTTTGTCTCTTTGGGTCGGACCCTTGGTGTTATTTTTGAAGCTTTGGGTCGGACCCTTGGTGTTATTTTTGACTAAGGGTCGGACCCTTGGTGTTATGTTTGACTCTGGGTCGGACCCTTGGTGTTATTTTTGTCTCTTTGGGTCGGACCCTTGGTGTTATTTTTGTCTCTTTGGGTCGGACCCTTGGTGTTATTTTTGACTCTTTGGGTCGGACCCTTGGTGTTATTTTTGACTCTGGGTCGGACCCTTGGTGTTATTTTTGTCTCTTTGGGTTGGACCCTTGGTGTTATTTTTGTCTCTTTGGTTCGGACCCTTTGTGTTAACTTTGACTCAAATTTAGAAAAAAAGCAAAATGTTGAAAAAGCATTAAATATGTTTCATATCATCTAGCAAACGTAAGTCAGAGTTAACCTCCCGTCCATAAAAAGCATTTGTAAGTCTTGGGACTGTAAGTAGTTACATGGAAGTGTTAATGAGGATATATATTTATATATTTATTTCAATGCATCTGATTTCCAACACAAGTCCGTCAATTTCATGTGATTGGTTTATTTAGTGAATGTTTTCAGTTATTAATTGATTCCATCGTTGATGCCAAACTGATTTCAGATAGTTTTGTGTCTTCCTCTGGCAGCTCCGACTGCATCTGTTTTCTGCTGAAATATATTAAATTTTGTTATTAATGTTTCACTCGCTGAAGTCTGTTAATGAGTCCGGGGGCTCCGGGGGGATTAGAGCCGGGAGAGATTTTTAATTTCCCACAGAAACACCAGCAGCTGCCATCACAGAAACACACGCCAAGAACACGGTCACAGACAGATACGCGAAAACACAGACGCCCAAAACACAGACGCCAAGAACACTGTCACATACAGACACATATACGCCCAAAACAAAGAGACGCCCAAAACACAGAGACGCCCAAAACACAGAGACGCTGAAAACACAGACACGCCAAGAACACGGTCACAGACAGACACAGATACGCCAAAAACACAGACACACCGATATGCAGAAAACACAGAGATGGCGAAAACACGTCACATCATAAATCCTGAAAACATTGAAATGAACATCAAACACAGAACTTCAGTGGTGTGTCAGCTGACCGGGGGTGCTGAATTTGGGGGCCAATTTGTAGTGAACTGGCACTTTAACTCCTCATGTTAAAGGTCAGAGTCCCCCCCTCCCCCCCCCTCTGTTATTGGCCGGCGCATGGCGGTAAAGGTCGGCTCCCTGATCCTCTCATTATGAAATTATTCTGATTATAATATTTATTAATAAGTCGGCGGGAGAAGACACATATTGACTCTCAGCGTTTGGTTTCTCTTTTGATGTTTCACTTTAAAGTCCAGAGATCATTAGCATAATGGGGGGGGGGGGGGGGGTGTCAGGGTCCGTTCGGTAATCCCTCACATCACGGAGATTTACAAAGACTGGGGAACCTTCAGGTCACTTAAACCTCCAACAAAGTGACAAAAACGTAAAAAAAAATCAACAGAAACGTCAAACAAATCAACAAAAACGTTGAAGCAAACGCGAAATACATTGACAAATCCTGATTTGATTAGAGCATTTCTATAAACTCTGCAAACAACAGATATGTCCTCTTATGAAAAATGACACTGAAACTAGGGCTGCTCGATTATGGAAAACAATATAATCACGATTATTTCAGGCAATATTGAAATCACGATAATTTAACACGATTACTCTTTGACTTCTGGAAAGATGTTGCAATTATTGAATTTAAAAAAACAGTGAAAAACATACAACTGTGAAATATGCCTTAATACTTGTTTTCATTCAGAACACGAGGGAAAATAAGAGTTGACTTGCCAAACGTAATGAGCTCAATAATTGTTTTTCTTAATTATTCTGTTTTTGTGATCGTTGGGAGCCGAAATCATAATCACGATTACATTTCGATTAATTGCACTGACCTAGGTGAAACTGTATTTTATCTTAAAGCCCCAGTGTGTAACATTTGTAGTTGTTTATTATCAAAATCTGTATTGCCCTTCACAAACTTGTCCTTTTTTATGAATATTGACCACCACCATCAATTCCAAGTATTCCTATTGGCTTGGCATTTTACATTTGCACTTACATGAACTGGGGTAGACGCTCCATAGCCATGCGCCATCTTGAAATACGGTAGCCTGTAAGGGACATACAGGCTATACTGCTCCGCATTTCGCGCTTTTCACTCAGTGGCACTGACTGTGACGTATGCCAGAGAGGGAGGGGGAGAAGATTACTTGTGACTCACTGCCGGCAGATTTGAAAGCCTGTTGCGTCTATTATCGAGGACATGTAACTGAGTCGCAGAGGAAATTAAAACGACAACGTGACAAGCAAAGCGTCTGGGTTCTTTTTAACCCTCTCCAGTGGGCGGGGTCTAGGTTATTTAGCCCTCTCCAGTGGGCTGGGTCTAGGTTATTTAACCCTCTCCAGTGGGCGGGGTCTAGGTTCTTTAACTGTCTCCAGTGGGCGGGGTCTGGGTTCTTTTTAACCCTCTCCAGTGGGCGGGGTCTAGGTTATTTAGCCCTCTCCAGTGGGCGGGGTCTAGCTTCTTTAACCGTCTCCAGGGGGCGGGGTCTGGGTTCTTTTTAACCCTCTCCAGTGGGAGGGGTCTAGGTTTTTTAACCCTCTCCAGTGGGTGGGGTCTAGGCTATTTAGCCCTCTCCAGTGGGCAGGGCCTGGGTTCTTTAGCCCTCTCCAGTGGGCGGGGTCTGGGTTCTTTAACCCTCTCCAGTGGGTGGGGTCTGGGTTCTTTAACCCTCTCTAGTGGGTGGGATCTGGGTTCTTTAGCCCTCTCCAGTGGGTGGGGTCTAGGTTCTTTAACCCTCTCCAGTGGGCGGGGTCTGGGTTCTTTAACCCTCTCCAGTGGGTGGGGTCCAGGTTCTTTAACCCTCTCCAGTGGGTGGGGTCTGGGTTCTTTAACCCACTCCAGTGGGTGGGCTCTGGGCTCTTTAGCCCTCTCCAGTGGGCGGGGTCTAGGTTATTTAACCCTCTCCAGTGGGTGGGGACTGGGTTCTTTAGCCCTCTCCAAAACAAAAATATTGGAGGAAAATAGGAAGTCATAATTGTGAATGGACGGATTTGTTTCAATGCCGCCGGCCTGTCGGCATGTTTGATCTGCGGCGAGAAATTGGCAAACAACGGAAAATGTAATAATGATAGACATTTCTAACACAAACTGTATTTTCTGAAGAGTACCAGAGCAGAGCAAATCAAAAATGGGGAAGGCTCAAAGGCTTTTCACCTTCACACGGATTTAATTTGTCTTTTTGGTCCAAAATGTCTCTTTTGATAGTAAAGGTTGCTTACCCCTGAACTAGGACATTTATATCCATTTTGAACACGTTCACCTCTAACTATTACTACATGTGTGATTATTTTCTAATAGCTAACCTGGACGGGAAGTTTTATCCTCCGTCTCTCATTATACCGGGTTCTCTTTCCTTCCCACAATGCACCTGGAGCTCTGCTGTCTCAGTGAGGCATATAATCCTCATTATGAAGTGTGTTGACACTCGTGTTGGTTAATTAGCCAATTAGGTAATTAATCCTTTATTTAAAGAGACTCAGGGGATCAGACGAGCAGTCAAACGTTTAATATGAAGTTAAGATTCACGGGTCTGATAAACACAGCCAGCCTTCATCCTTCTTCATCTTCATCAGCGGACCCAAACTCAATCGCAGGATGTTTTCACAGTTTTCAGCTGTGACTGTTTCTCTGCTTGGGGGTGGAGATGTGTTAACTTCTCGAGATTTCTTTAGATTTGTTTTTAAATTCTTTTCTTCAAACGGCGGAAGATTCTGCCGGATTCTGCGTCAACAGATTGCGTGTTGCCCTTAATCATCTCTGTCAGCGTTGATTCATTATTTATATTTCTGGAAACTTGTACTTTTACTCATGTATTGCTTTCAAGTACTTTATATAAGACATATAACATCATGGCGTTCACATGCATCGTTAGTTCTGCCTTCACAGACTCTGTGAACGCATCATTAGTTGTGCCTTTACAGACTCCGTGTGACCACGAACGCATCGTTAGTTCTGCCGTCACAGACTCCGTGTTACCCTGAACGCATCCTTAGTTGTGCCTTCACAGACCCTGTGTTACCCTGAACGCATCGTTAGTTCTGCCTTCACAGACCCCGTGTTACCCTGAACGCATCGTTAATTCTGCCTTCACAGACCCCGTGTTGCCCTGAACGCATCGTTAGTTCTGCCTTCACAGACCCCGTGTTACCCTGAATGCATCGTTAGTTCTGCCTTCACAGACTCCGTGTTACCCTGAACGCATTGTTAGTTCTGCCTTCACAGATCCCGTGTTACCCTGAACGCATCATTAGTACTGCCTTCACAGACTCTGTGTTACCCTGAACGCATCATTAGTTCTGCCTTCACAGACCCCGTGTTACCCTGAATGCATCGTTAGTTCTGCCTTCACAGACTCCGTGTTACCCTGAACGCATTGTTAGTTCTGCCTTCACAGACTCTGTGTTACCCTGAATGCCTCATTAGTTCTGCCTTCACAGACTCTGTGTTACCCTGAACGCATCATTAGTTCTGCCTTCACAGACTCTGTGTTACCCTGAACGCATCGTTAGTTCTGCCTTCACAGACTCTGTGTTACCCTGAACGCATCGTTAGTTCTGCCTTCACAGACTCCGTGTTACCCTGAACGCATCATTAGTTCTGCTGATTTAATTGATCAGAAGGTAAATGTGTTTGCCTTTGTTTTTGTCCAATCAGATGGAGCTGCTGAGGCTTCAGAGAGAAAGGGGCGGAGCCCTGGAGGACCGACGGCGGCTGGAGGCGGAGCTACAGCTGCTACAAGCCAATCACAGGTCAGACATTGAAAAGTTAAAATAATACGTTTATTTGTATAGAAGCTTTGCAAAATGTTAGTTTACAAAGTGCTTTGACAGAGGACAAACATAACCCATATCTCTGATAGTAGCTGTGAAAACAGAAGATAGGACAGCTTCATTGTCGGAAAAAAGACAACAAATTATATAGAAAATGTGCCAAAAACTTTGGAAAAAATGACAGCGGGGGGAAAACAGCAACAAAAATTTTGAAAATTGCTACAAACATGTTGAAAAGAAGGTAGATAGTGTCAAAAAACCTCCAGACCACCACATAGCATTGTTGGTAGAAACCAAGTCGATATGAAGGGGGTCAGCGCAGCGTCTTTAGGGATAGATTTACCAAACGACAGCCTTGTAACTGAAACACATTTCAAATTATTGACCCTCCTGTTGTCTTCGGGTCATATTTGACCCATTTTCAAAACGTTTCTACATCATAAATTTGGGTTTTACTTTAACCAAATTGTCCAAAAACATAACATGGATGGTTCCATATAACTCTTCACAAGTACAATAATTTACAAAAAAGTAAAAAAGTATTTTAAGGAAGAACATTTATTTATTTATGAAACATTATTCATTCACAAAGAACATTGGTGTCCTTAAATGTTGGATTTTTCCTCATTTTGTTAATTAAGATCAATTTCTAAAAGATGATTTTTATTCCTCTTTTTAGTCAACTTTAGCATGGGTTCATAAACTTATGAGCACCACTGTATATTGCTCATGTAAAAGTATTTATGTATGTAATGTGTCGGGTACCGTGGGTCTACGTTACTAGTTGAGGGATGAAAGACAGACAGGACAGGTTTGAATCAAGCTTCAATCAACAGGAGTTCACACAGAGGCATCTCACTAAAACATTAATATTAAACATAAACATAACAGTAATAAGTTTATTGATAATATTTTAGAGATAATACAGCGCACAAATGTGGTTTAGATATTCCCAGAATCAACAGAATCTCCTTCTGTTTCCTGTTTGTCGCTAGATGACATGTCACTCTCACGGCCAATCAGGAGACAGAGAAGACAGCACATGTCCTGTACAGCTCCATATGCAGTATATATTATACAGAGTATTATGCAGTTTATATAATACATAGTATTATGCAGTTTATATTACACAGAGTATTATGTAGTATATATTATACATAGTATTATGCAGCATATATTACACAGAGTATTATGCAGTTTATATTATACATAGTATTATGCAGTATATATATATATATATATATATATATATATATATATATATATTATACATAGTATTATGTAGTTTATATTATACATAGTATTATGCTGTTTATATTACACATAGTAGTATGCAGTATATATATATATTATACATAGTATTATGCAGTATATACTCTGGGGGGGGGGGGGGCATTTAACAGGTAGCAGATAACATTATTTTGCATCACTTGCAGTCTGTTTTTAAGTTTAACTGATAATCCACAGTACCAGGCAGAACATGCATAATCAAAATGACATTCAATCAGTGATACAACCAGTAATTACAAAAATCTAGATGCCTTGTCCTGCGATACAGGAAACAGCTGTTGTATCTACATATACTGTATATCACTACTTTTCAGAGCCTAAGGAACTCATAGTAAACTCATTTAAGCGCATTTAAGAATTTTCCAAAAGTGATGATCTCTTCACACATGGCTCTGGGACAGATTAGGATCACTGCACAGAAAGATGAGTTTGTTCTGAACATTTGATATGACTCACACAGGGATCAGATATATATGGAAATACCTTCAAAGGAGAATTTAAGAAATGTGTAAAAATTGAGAAAAAGCCCTCAGAGCAACATCTTCTACAGACAAAGT
>CM042444.1:31937359-31957359 GCA_023631565.1 Gymnocephalus cernua
TTTAACCACTAAGAAGACTCGACACAACGTGAGACTTTGCTCCAAGTATCTCCAGGGGCTCTAAAAAGTCAAAAATAGCCGATCTCCGAATGCAAATGAACGGACTCCATAGGAGGAAATGTCGTTCTTATATGAGGCTCCTTTTTCAACTATAAGGTCAATACTGTTTTTCACTAACGACAAAACAACAAATTATCCGTGCATTTATATGGAACTAAGCTTTAGGAGCTGTCAGTCTTTACTCTCCTTCCTGTTACGTCGCATTCGAAGATCGACTATTTTTGACTGGCGAGATGGTAGCACCCGGAAATACCAACAGCTAAAGTGAGTCGTGAGTCGTTTCTTTATAGTAAACTCTGTGTAGGCTACACAAACAATGTTCTCAATGCTGAGTTCATGTGTAGAGCTCCTGAAGATACTTGGAGCAAAGTTGTCGAGTCTTCTTAGTGGTTAAAAATGGATATTTTGAGGCTAGCATAAAAGTGCCCCTAGCTCTCCCATTCAAAAGGCCATTTGACCCAAAAACAAGAATACGGTAAATCTTAAAAGTGGCGATTCTGTCCTAAATATGCTTTTAAACGAATGTTTGACTCGGGTACATTCACAAAAACATCCTAGGTTGCCTTTTGGCGAGAGTTAGGCTTTAATTCACCCATTTACATATGGAAATATGCTGGCTCTATACACGCTAAAAGTCCTGATTATTTACATGGAGTCTGGCTCTATACACGCTAAAAGTCCTGATTATTTACATGGAGTCTGGCTCTATAGACGCTAAAAGTCCTGATTATTTACATGGAGTCTGGCTCTATACACGCTAAAAGTCCTGATTATTTACATGGAGTCTGGCTCTATACACGCTAAAAGTCCTGATTATTTACATGGAGTCTGGCTCTATACACGCTAAAATTCCTGATTATTTACATGGAGTCTGGCTCTATACACGCTAAAAGTCCTGATTATTTACATGGAGTCTGGCTCTATACACGCTAAAAGTAGTGATTATTTACATGGAGTCTGGCTCTATACACGCTAAAAGTCCTGATTATTTACATGGAGTCTGGCTCTATACACGCTAAAAGTCCTGATTATTTACATGGAGTCTGGCTCTATACACGCTAAAAGTAGTGATTATTTACATGGAGTCTGGCTCTATACACGCTAAAAGTCCTGATTATTTACATGGAGTCTGGCTCTATACACGCTAAAAGTCCTGATTATTTACATGGAGTCTGGCTCTATACACGCTAAAATTCCTGATTATTTACATGGAGTCTGGCTCTATACACGCTAAAAGTCCTGATTATTTACATGGAGTCTGGCTCTATACACGCTAAAAGTAGTGATTATTTACATGGAGTCTGGCTCTATACACGCTAAAAGTCCTGATTATTTACATGGAGTCTGGCTCTATACACGCTAAAAGTCCTGATTATTTACATGGAGTCTGGCTCTATACACGCTAAAAGTAGTGATTATTTACATGGAGTCTGGCTCTATACACGCTAAAAGTCCTGATTATTTACATGGAGTCTGGCTCTATACACGCTAAAAGTCCTGATTATTTACATGGAGTCTGGCTCTATACACGCTAAAAGTCCTGATTATTTACATGGAGTCTGGCTCTATACACGCTAAAAGTAGTGATTATTTACATGGAGTCTGGCTCTATACACGCTAAAAGTCCTGATTATTTACATGGAGTCTGGCTCTATACACGCTAAAAGTCCTGATTATTTACATGGAGTCTGGTGTAGTTTGGTGATGGTGATTTCGGGGCTGTTTCATGTTAAACTAAAAGGATCTTACTCTTTAACTAAAAGGTCTATCTCTGGATCCTTTCATAATGTTGTCAGACACTTAGAATAATAATCTCAGTCTGTCAGTCCAAATAGTTAGCTAAAAGTAGTGACTAAACAGTGCAGATAGTTGGCGGTGCATCAGACTAAAATAATTGTTGCAGTCACACGTCCACTCACTCTGTCCTGATGACGTTTACAACACCAGTCAGCCAGTTCACGTTCACATCAGCCAAACTGCTTCCAACCGACAGCAGGAACACCAGCGTCATCCAGGACACAAGGTTCATCTGAACACCGGTACACAACTGTAACACAACAGTTAACACAGCAACAGTAACACAACCGTTAATTAATCAGTTCATTAGATTAGATATACAAGTATAGACAGGTGGTGCATAGGCAGGACATGAAATATATTGCAGTGTTATAAGAGCAGAATAAATATGGCTATGTAATATGAACAATGCATGAACAACATGTACAGATATGTGCATGTAGTAGCAGTAACATTATACTAGTAATAAGAATAATATAGATATATGCAGTGTATTAGCAGAATATATAATAAGAAAAACAGAATAAATATGGATATTCAGTATGAACCATATAGGCAGATATGTACAGTATGTACAGCTATGTGCAGTGTGATAACATTATAAGAGTAGTAGAATAAGTGTATGTGCAGGATGAATAGTATGAACATTACAGTCATAATATCAACAAACAGCATCCTGATGAACTACAGGAGTTAAATGGAACTTTGTTTTTATCACCCTGGACTCCATGTTTCTGTGTCTGAGTGTCTGATGTGAACAACAATCTGTGAAGCTGGTCCAGTATTAAAGGGTAACTTCAGTTTTTGTCCAACCTGCACTCTATGGGCCTCCTTCACCAATATCTTCCTACGTTTTTTCTTAAAATTGTTCTTAAGAAAGTCCGTAAGAAAAGGTCTACGTCTGATTCATGACGTGTTCTCAAACAGCAGAATAGTTCGCAGGTGTGTTCTTAGAATGATGAATCCCAATTAAGCCCGTTGCTCCTATTTAGCATAGGTAAAAATTCCCATAAAAGGGCATGAGATGGCATGGCCGTGTTGCGTGCACACTTAGAGAAATGTCCAAAAGACGGTGGAGGCCTCGACTCCAAAAGAAATAAACACTTTAGTAATTCTGAAGTGGAGGTACTGCTGCAAGAAGTTAGCAAAATACGAGACATCATATTTAGTATTTAGTAGCGTCAGCAGTGGATACAAAGCAGCAATTACTCATGCAGTGAACGCTGTATCTGGAGAAGGGCGCAGAACCGATAGAGTAAAGAAGAAATGGTTTGATCTGAAATCTGAGGCATACAAGAAGAAATACGCCATTGTGTGGGGTAGTCCTGGTATGCTGAAATATGCACACTATGGGCAAATAAACTAACATATAATTATGTGTAAAATAATTAAAATAATTAGTTAAAAAATTATAAAGGAGAGAAATATTAAATTTTAAATTAGAACAGACAAAAACGGTATAACTACTTACTTTGCGCAAACGTGTCAGCTCTAAATAGTGTGTACAAAGTGCTCTTGAGTGTGCGTAGATTCTGTTTACCTAAGGGATCTGTTACCTAAGAACAGATCCCAAAATAAGAAAACATTGGTGAAAACTGCATAAGTGGGGTTGAAGAACACATTTGTTCTAAAGAACGTTTGGTGAATGAGGCCCAATGTTCCCATGTTTTGTCTCTAAGTGACTGATGGGAACAACAATCTCTGACATTGGTCCAGTATTAAATTAGATGAAATAGACACAATGTAACCCACCAGACTCCATGTAAATAATCAGTACTTTTATCAGCATAAAACACACTTCATTCAAAGTGGACAGAAACTAAATAAAACTACCAAGAGCCGTCTTGGTTCATCTTTCCACTGTTCCAACAATCACCACTCTGGTCTGGTTGAAATAAACCCTTAATTCACCCATTTACATGTGGAGATATGCTGGCTCTATACACGCTAAAAGTCCTGATTATTTACATGGAGTCTGGTGTAGTTTGGTGATGGTGATTTCGGGGCTGTTTGATGTTAAACTAAAAGGATCTTACTCTTTAACTAAAAGGTCTATCTCTGTAGGGATCCTTTCATAATGTTGTCACACACTCAGAATAATAATCTGAATCTGTCAGCGACAACAACAGAACTTTTAGTGGACTAACTGCTGCTGAACATTAGTCCTGTAGGGTTACATTACGGCTTGGTTCTTGTTTAAAGTGTAAAATGTAAACTGGAACAGATTAAATTAATTTGATAATCTTCCAACAAACTGACAACCAATCATATAAAAGGTTTAAAAGTGTCTCACCTTTGTGTTCATCTCTTCAACCTGCAACAGAAACAAACTGCAGTTAATAATCTGGATCCACAGATTATATTCATGTGTGAACAAAGCGCCGCTGGTTTCTATATACCTGTGCAGGTGGAGAAGGGTCCCGGTGTCTAGAGTTTGTGGAGTTTGCAGAACTGTCGGCAGGTTTTTATAGAAAGGAGAAGAGGCTGGACAGCCCTCATCTTCCCCACACGCTTTAACAATGAGGAAGAAGGCCAAAGATGTTATCAGTGCAGTCATGACATCGCACATCTGAAGCCTCGCTGTCCTCTGAAAACAGCTAAATCATATCATACACTCTGTTGTTCAGGCTTGCTAGTTCACTGACATCAGCTTAAATAAACTCAGACATATTTTGGTTACAATGACAGGGTTATCCATTTGTAAAGTGTCTATATGTCAGTAACGTTCTGAAATTAGCACTTCACCAGCAAGCAGTACTTTGAAAACAGCTAAATGTACAGTGCTCAGCATAAGTTTATGAACCCGTGCTAAAGTTGACTAAACAGAGGAATAAAAAAAATCATCTTTTGCAAATTGATCTTATTGCCTTAATTAAACAAATAAGGAAAAATCCAATGTTCTTTGTGAATGAGTAATGTATCGTAAATAAATAAATGTTCTTCCTTAAAATACAGGGGGCATAAGTCAGTACACCCCTATGTTAAACTCCCATAGAGGCAGCAGCCAGTTATTAGATGGATCAGGATACTATGCATCCTGATAAAGTTCCCTTGGTCCCCACATCATCACATACCCTTCACCATACTACACACACACACACACACACACACACACACACACACACACACACCATCACATATCCTTCACCATACTACACCACACACACACACACACACACACCATCACATACCCTTCACCATACTAGAGATTAACATGGGCTACTTTCCATAAGATCATCTCTCAATGCAAATCACACCAGCTGTTAGGCTAACTGACATAAAACCATGCCAGATGTTTTTTTGTCATTTTTTTCTGATTTGTTTGGTCAATTTTTTCAGTGTTTAAAAATATAAAGGTTATTGGCGATTTTTTCCTGCATTTTTGTTTTTTTCCAATATTTGTCACTTTTTTTCAACGTTCTTTTGTCATAGTTCTGATATAGAAAGTTCTTGAAAATGGGTCAAATTTGACCCGAGAAAAACAGGATGGTTAACTTTAGTCTTAGTTTGAAGTCTTTAACTTCCACATTGAGTCCTGATGAAAGGAAGTCAGTGGATTAATGTAACATGCTCTTCATTTTAATAACTTTTATTATTATCTTGTAAACCTCCACAAAGATCCTTTAATAAAAGCTCCGTTAGTCAGCTTATAATGTTCTCTCTTTCTGGATTAAATGCAGAAATCAGAGATATTTAAGAACCAGATTATATGTCTTTAAAGTCTTCGAGTAGTTTCTGTTTAAGGAGAAGAGAACAAAGTGATCAGAGTGGTGAAATGTTCAACAGAGATATCTGAGAACAGCTGCTGCCGTTTAAAGTTGTTCAAAGTCTGTGGACCAGTTGCACAAAACACCTTTAGTTTTCTCCTAAAGTCTGACACCTGAGGCTTCATTTCACCTTAGCTGAGGGACTTACACTCTAAGACAGGCATGTCTACAGTCCGGCCCGTGGACCAATCACGGCCCGCAGCCTCGGTTTGGGAAAGACGAGAGCAAGAGTCATATATTGTTAGCTTAAATGTTAACAAACTTTGCATTACACTTAACCCTTGTGTTGTCTCCGCCAGAGCAGGGGAAATGAGAGGGGGAAACACCAGAGAAGGGGGAAATGCCAGAGCCAGAGCAGGGGGAATGAGAGGGGGAAACGCCAGAGCAGGAGGAATGAGAGGGGGAAACGCCAGAGCCGAGGGAATGAGAGGGGGAAACGTCAGAGCAGGGGGAATGAGAGGGGGAAACGCCAGAGCAGGGGGAATGAGAGGGGGAAACGCCAGAGCAGGAGGAATGAGAGGTGGAAACGCCAGAGCAGGGGGAATGAGAGGGGGAAACACCAGAGCAGGGGGAATGAGAGGGGGAAACGTCAGAGCAGGGGGAATGAGAGGGGGAAACGCCAGAGCAGGGGGAATGACAGGGGAAATGCCAGAGCAGGGGGAATGACAGTGGAAAATGCCAGAGCAGAGGGAATGAGAGGGGGAAACGTCAGAGCAGGGGGAATGAGAGGGGGAAACGCCAGAGCAGGGGGAATGAGAGGGGGAAACGCCAGAGCAGGGGGAATGAGAGGGGGAAACGCCAGAGCAGGGGGAATGAGAGGGGGAAACGCCAGAGCAGGAGGAATGAGAGAGGGAAATGTCAGAGTAGGAGGAATGAGAGAGGGAAATGTCAGAGCAGGGGGAATGAGAGAGGGAAACACCAGAGCAGGGGGAATGAGAGGGGGAAACGCCAGAGCAGGGGGAATGAGAGGTGGAAATGCCAGAGCAGGGGGAATGAGAGGGGGAAACACCAGAGCAGGGGGAATGAGAGGGGGAAATGCCAGAGCAGGGGGAATGAGAGAGGGAAACGCCAGAGCAGGGGGAATGAGAGGTGGAAATGCCAGAGCAGGGGGAATGAGAGGGGGAAACACCAGAGCAGGGGGAATGAGAGGGGGAAATGCCAGAGCCAGAGCAGGGGGAATGAGAGGGGGAAATGCCAGAGCCAGAGCAGGGGGAATGAGAGGCTGTTTGATGACGTTGTGGTAATATTTTTATTAAATACAGTATATATATTACATATTGGACCTTTAACATTAAGAAAGTATTAACTGTCTACATTATAAATCATTTCATTGTTTGCTACCGTAAAGTATCTTCTAACTAAAGTTTAATTAACGATGAATGCACCATTTCTAAGTGCTGTTATTATAAAGTGTTAGTTTGCCCAGCGGCTGATCTAAAGAGGAAGTCCAGTGATTCAGCGTGTCTGAAGTTCATGAGGAACGTGTCCAAATCTTCAGATCATGAGATCAGCAGATTTCAACAGGTTGTTCTGCTCTCGGCTCTTGGTATGATGTCACAGCTACATGCTAACGATATGGCGCAAAAACCACCCCCTTTAGCGTCTGTCTGTCTGTCTGCTGTGAAACATCAACCTACTGTCAGCTGTTATCAGAGGAAACAAGAAATAGAAACACAAATAAAACAAAACTGCTCACTGACAGACATTCAATCGTTTCCTGTCTATCGGTAGGTTAAAGGTCCCATGACATAGTGCTATTTGGATGCTTTTATATAGTATTGTATATAGTATAGTATATAGTATCTGAAGTCTCTTTTATATAGGCCTCAGTGGTCCCCTAATACTGTATCTGAAGTCTCTTTTATATAGACCTCAGTGGTCCCCTAATACTGTATCTGAAGTCTCTTTTATATAGACCTTAGTGGTCTCCTAATACTGTATCTGAAGTCTCTTTTATATAGACCTCAGTGGTCCCCTAATACTGTATCTGAAGTCTCTTTTATATAGACCTTAGTGGTCTCCTAATACTGTATCTGAAGTCTCTTTTATATAGACCTTAGTGGTCCCCTAATACTGTATCTGAAGTCTCTTTTATATAGACCTTAGTGGTCCCTAATACTGTATCTGAAGTCTCTTTTATATAGCCCTTAGTGGTCCCCTAATACTGTATCTGAAGTCTCTTTTATATAGGCCTTAGTGGTCCCCTAATACTGTATCTGAAGTCTCTTTTATATAGACCTTAGTGGTCCCCTAATACTGTATCTGAAGTCTCTTTTATATAGGCCTCAGTGGTCCCCTAATACTGTATCTGAAGTCTCTTTTATATAGGCCTTAGTGGTCCCCTAATACTGTATCTGAAGTCTCTTTTATATAGGCCTCAGTGGTCCCCTAATACTGTATCTGAAGTCTCTTTTATATAGGCCTCAGTGGTCCCCTAATACTGTATCTGAAGTCTCTTTTATATAGGCCTTAGTGGTCCCCTAATACTGTATCTGAAGTCTCTTTTATATAGACCTTAGTGGTCCCTAATACTGTATCTAAAGTCTCTTTTATATAGACCTTAGTGGTCCCTAATACTGTATCTAAAGTCTCTTTTATATAGACCTTAGTGGTCCCCTAATACTGTATCTGAAGTCTCTTTTATATAGACCTTAGTGGCCCCCTAATACTGTATCTGAAGACTCTTTTATATAGGCCTCAGTGGTCCCCTAATACTGTATCTGAAGTCTCTTTTATATAGGCCTTAGTGGTCCCCTAATACTGTATCTGAAGTCTCTTTTATATAGGCCTCAGTGGTCCCCTAATACTGTATCTGAAGTCTCTTTTATATAGACCTTAGTGGTCCCCTAATAGTGTATCTGAAGTCTCTTTTATATAGGCCTTAGTGGTCCCCTAATACTGTATCTGAAGTCTCTTTTATATAGACCTTAGTGGTCCCTAATACTGTATCTAAAGTCTCTTTTATATAGACCTTAGTGGTCCCCTAATACTGTATCTGAAGTCTCTTTTATATAGACCTTAGTGGCCCCCTAATACTGTATCTGAAGACTCTTTTATATAGGCCTCAGTGGTCCCCTAATACTGTATCTGAAGTCTCTTTTATATAGGCCTTAGTGGTCCCCTAATACTGTATCTGAAGTCTCTTTTATATAGGCCTCAGTGGTCCCCTAATACTGTATCTGAAGTCTCTTTTATATAGACCTCAGTGGTCCCCTAATACTGTATCTGAAGTCTCTTATATAGACCTTAGTGGTCCCCTAATACTGTATCTGAAGTCTCTTTTATATAGACCTCAGTGGTCCCCTTATACTGTATCTGAAGTCTCTTTTATATAGACCTCAGTGGTCCCCTAATACTGTATCTGAAGTCTCTTTGATATAGACCTCAGTGGTCCCCTTATACTGTATCTGAAGTCTCTTTTATATAGACCTTAGTGGTCTCCTAATACTGTATCTGAAGTCTCTTTTATATAGACCTTAGTGATCCCCTAATACTGTATCTGAAGTCTCTTTTATATAGACCTTAGTGGTCCCCTAATACTGTATCTGAAGTCTCTTTTATATAGACCTCAGTGGTCCCCTAATACTGTATCTGAAGTCTCTTTGATATAGACCTCAGTGGTCCCCTTATACTGTATCTGAAGTCTCTTTTATATAGACCTCAGTGGTCTCCTAATACTGTATCTGAAGTCTCTTTTATATAGACCTTAGTGGTCCCCTAATACTGTATCTGAAGTCTCTTTTATATAGGCCTCATTGGTCCCCTAATACTGTATCTGAAGTCTCTTTTATATAGGCCTCAGTGGTCCCCTAATACTGTATCTGAAGTCTCTTTTATATAGGCCTCAGTGGTCCCCTAATACTGTATCTGAAGTCTCTTTTATATAGACCTCAGTGGTCCCCTAATACTGTATCTGAAGTCTCTTTTATATAGACCTTAGTGGTCCCTAATACTGTATCTGAAGTCTCTTTTATATAGACCTTAGTGGTCCCCTAATACTGTATCTGAAGTCTCTTTTATATAGACCTTAGTGGCCCCCTAATACTGTATCTGAAGTCTCTTTTATATAGGCCTCAGTGGTCCCCTAATACTGTATCTGAAGTCTCTTTTATATAGGCCTTAGTGGTCCCCTAATACTGTATCTGAAGTCTCTTTTATATAGGCCTCAGTGGTCCCCTAATACTGTATCTGAAGTCTCTTTTTTATAGACCTTAGTGGTCCCCTAATACTGTATCTGAAGTCTCTTTTATATAGACCTTAGTGGTCCCCTAATACTGTATCTGAAGTCTCTTTTATATAGACCTCAGTGGTCCCCTTATACTGTATCTGAAGTCTCTTTTATATAGACCTCAGTGGTCCCCTAATACTGTATCTGAAGTCTCTTTTATATAGACCTTAGTGGTCCCCTAATACTGTATCTGAAGTTTCTTTTATATAGGCCTCAGTGGTCCCCTTATACTGTATCTGAAGTCTCTTTTATATAGACCTCAGTGGTCCCCTAATACTGTATCTGAAGTCTCTTTTATATAGACCTCAGTGGTCCCCTAATACTGTATCTGAAGTCTCTTTTATATAGACCTTAGTGGTCCCCTAATACTGTATCTGAAGTCTCTTATATAGACCTTAGTGGTCCCCTAATACTGTATCTGAAGTCTCTTTTATATAGACCTCAGTGGTCCCCTAATACTGTATCTGAAGTCTCTTTTATATAGACCTCAGTGGTCCACTAATACTGTATCTGAAGTCTCTTTTATATAGACCTCAGTGGTCCCCTAATACTGTATCTGAAGTCTCTTTTTTATAGACCTTAGTGGTCCCCTAATACTGTATCTGAAGTCTCTTTTATATAGACCTTAGTGGTCCCCTAATACTGTATCTGAAGTCTCTTTTATATAGACCTCAGTGGTCCCCTTATACTGTATCTGAAGTCTCTTTTATATAGACCTCAGTGGTCCACTAATACTGTATCTGAAGTCTCTTTTATATAGACCTTAGTGGTCCCCTAATACTGTATCTGAAGTTTCTTTTATATAGGCCTCAGTGGTCCCCTTATACTGTATCTGAAGTCTCTTTTATATAGACCTCAGTGGTCCCCTAATACTGTATCTGAAGTCTCTTTTATATAGACCTTAGTGGTCCCCTAATACTGTATCTGAAGTCTCTTTTATATAGACCTCAGTGGTCCCCTAATACTGTATCTGAAGTCTCTTTTATATAGACCTCAGTGGTCCCCTAATACTGTATCTGAAGTCTCTTTTATATAGACCTCAGTGGTCCACTAATACTGTATCTGAAGTGGCCTTGACCAACTGCCACTTTGCTAATTTGAAAGCCATGATGTCTCTCTCTCATGGGGGGGCCAAATTCTCTGGGCGGGCAAAGCAGAGAAAGGGGAGGTAACCTTCCTCCTTATGACCTCATAACAAGCAAGATTCCTGATTGGTCCATCTGAGCTTTCATTTTCTCAAAGGCAGAGCAGGATACTCAGGGCTCAGTTTACACCTATCACCATTTCTAGCCACTGGGGGGGCCATAGGCAGGCTGGGGGAACTCATATTAATGTTAAAATACCTCATAAAGTGACATTTTCATGCCCTGGGACCTTTAATGTAAAAGAAATAAAGATACTTTCTGATCCATTTCTGTGTGAAAGAGCTGCACGCACCTCACGTATATAGATCAGACGCTCCACTACGCTGCTCTCTGTCCGGTGTAAACAGTTTCTCTGATTACAGAGGACGGGTGTGTTGGATCCTCTGCAGACATTACGCTGCCGTGTAGTGGCCCGTAGCGGAGACTCTTTACGTCAGTAACAAACACCGAAGTGTTTGTCTTTGTGGCGCAGGGAGTGAGACGGTATTGATCTAACAGGTCTGCTGTATGTTCAGGCCCAGGGGGGTCGGGACACTCTGTCAGGGGGGTTTGGGTGTGCGTATTGTTGACCATTTGACTTTGCTGTCACCTGTTGACCTGTTTACCAAAAGCATCCTAAAAGTGAATATTATCAACAACTTTATTAGTACAAAAGAGGACTGTTGTTGACGTTCACTTTCCTGGTCCTCTCACGTGGAGTGTCTGCTGATATAATATTATTAGATATAATATAATTAGGAAACCCTTTAAATGTCTGTACGTTCTTTATAATATCTTCATAATGAAGGGTTGATGAGTGCGTGGAGAGGATAAACACTTTAACAGAGCTGAGCGTGATGTGTGAGCGTGTGATTCCTGAGGAGATGTGTTGTAGGAAGTCTCTGCAGCAGAGCGAGCGGCTGTGACTCTCCATACATCAGCAGGATTGATGGCGAGCGCCTGCAGAGACACGCAGAGCAGAATATCAAATAATCTCTCAGACACATTTCTCCGTGTGTTTAGTTTACTAAAATCAGAACTTCTGTCAGTCTTCCTAAAACTACAGAAGCTCCGTTCACTTCAGGGTTTTCATAAACTAAAACTGAAACAGACAGTGAAATACATTTCAGTGGAAGACAAACTATATATCCTGGAGTCGGTCCTCCCTTTACCCTTAACTTAAATGTTGTCTTCAGGTCAAATTTGACCCCGTTTAAAAAAGAAAATTATATCAGAAAGTATGAGGCGTCGAAATGAGTGTCGGAAATGTAAAAAAAAAATCATAGAACATCGGAAAAAGCACCCAAAACATTGAAAAAGTGACAAAAACGTCAGAAAAAGCGACAAAAATGTTAGAAAAAGTGGTACTTTTTTTTTTTTAAAGTGACCAAAACGTTGGGAAAAAAACGACAAAAATGTAAAATAAAAAACTTTTAAGAAAGTGACTAAAACGTCGAGATCGGGACAACAGAAGTATTTTTTAATGGTTGACGGGAGAAAACACGAGGGTTAAAACCCCCCATAGGTCGTTAGTTCCAGCATCACTCTGACCGATATCCAGGTTTGTAGTGGCGGCGCCCTCTAGTGGCCGTAGTAGGTCTGATGGGAGCAAAGCAGTCCTGCAGGTTGTGGGGGGCTTTCACCCAGGAGACCGGGGGTTCAGGTCCCACTAGAAGGAAACACAGAGGCTTTTTAAACTTTAGGGAACAAACGGAGCTACGTCGCGTTCTGCGTCACGTGGTCACCTTCAGGAAGTGAAGTAATGTCTGATTGGAACACACACACACATACACACACAGACACACACACACACACACATACACACACAGACACACACACAGATACACACTCTCACACACGCAGACACAAAAACACAGAGAGAGAGAGAGAGATAGTTCTCAGATTATAGTTAAATGTAACCCTAACTACACCAGAAACCACCAAGGACGAATATTTGTGAAAAACTTATCTTGTTTGTCCTGAAGTCTGTCTGTCTCTCTGTCTGTCTCTCTGAATGTACAACCCCAAATCAGAAAAAGTTGGGACAGTATGGAAAACACAAATTAAAAAAGAAAGTAGTGATTTCTAAATGTACTTTGACTTGTATTCCATTGCAGACAATACAACAGCACATAATTTAATGTGTTCCTCATGATTTTTATTGTTTTTGTTTCAAAAAAACAAAATTCCTATTTTGGTTCTTGCAACACATTTCAAAAAAAGTTGGAACAGTAAAGCATTTACCACTTTGTAATGTTGCCATTCCTTTTCACAACACATAAAAGATGTTTAGGGACTGAAGACACCAAGTGATGAAGTGTTTCAGGTGTAATTTTGTCCCATTCTTGCTGCAAACAAGTCTTAAGGTGGGCAACAGTACGGGGTCTTCGTTGTCGCATTTTACGCTTCAAAATGCGCCACACATTCTCTATTGGAGACAGGTCGGGACTGCAGGCAGGCCAGTCAAGTACCCGTATCCTCTTCCTCCGCAGCCAGGACTTTGTAATGTGTGCAGAATGAGGTTTTGCATTATCTTGTTGAAATATGCATGGACGTCCCTGGAAAAGATGTCTTCTTGAAGGCAGCATATTGTGCTCCAAAATCTCTATGTACATTTCAGCATTAATGGTGCCATCACAGAAGTGCAAGTTACCTTTGCCAAGGGCACTGACACAACCCCATACCATGACAGACCCTGGCTTTTGGACTTGTTGCTGGTAACAGTCTGGATGATCCTTTTCTTCTTTGGTCCGGAGCACACGGCGTCCATTTCTCCCAAAAAATACCTGAAATACTGATTCCTCTGACCACAGTACACGTTTCCACTGTGTGATGGTCCATCCCAGATGCCTCCGAGCCCAGAGAAGTCGACGGCGCTTCTGGACACTGTTAACATAGGGCTTCCTTTTGGCACAGTACAGTTTTAACTGGCATTTGTGGATGTAACTACGTATTGTGGTACTTGACAAAGGTTTGCCAAAGTAGTCCTGAGCCCATATGGTGATATCGCTTATAGATGAATGACGATTCTTGATGCAGTGCTGCCTGAGGGATCGGAGATCACGGTTGTTCAGCTTAGGCTTGCGCCCTTGTCCTTTACGCACTGAAATTCCTCCTCATTCCTTGAATCTTTTAATTATGTTATGCACTGTTGGAGGTGAAATAAGCAAATGTCTTCCTATCTTTCTTTGAGGAACATTGTTTTTAAACATTTCAATAATTTTCTCATGTATTTGTTGGCAAACTGGCGATCCTCGACCCATCTTTGCTCCTAAAGGACTAGACCTTTCTTGGATGCTGCTTTTGTACCAAATCATAATTACAATCACCTGTTGACATCACCTGTTTCAAATCACATCATTATTTAACCAATTTACCTGATTACTAGCCCTAAATTGCTCCTGTCCCAACCTTTTTTGGAATGTGTTGCAGGTCTGAATGACAGGAAAGGATGTATATTTACAAATGAAATTAAGTTGACCAGACAAAACATGAAATATTTTGTGTTCACATTGTCTGCAATGAAATACAAGTCCATTTAGAAATAACTACTTTCTTTTTTTATTTGTGTTTTGTCCCAACTTTTTCTGATTTGGGGTTTTAGTAAACATCCTGTTCTCCCCTCTCTCCTCGTTTCCCAGTGACAGCGTCTCTCCAGCAGCTTCGTTAGCGTCCGCTAATCAAACACCCCTTCGTGCCCCGCCCACTGAGACTCCGCCCCTTTGTGCCCTTCCCCCTGAGACTCCGCCCCTACAGGAACAGGTGCAGCAGCTGTGGAAGGAGAAGCAGAGTGTGGAGGCGGAGCTTCAGCGCTGCCAGGAGGCGGAGCGAGAGGCCAGCGAGAGAGTCCGCAGGTAAGACTAACTGACTCGTTCTCTCTCCCAACTCTTAAAGTCCAGATGCTGTCTCTCGACGTATAAACCGTCTCCTTCGGCATCTGTACGGGACGCCGGGTCGGCGTCTCTCGACGTAGAAACCGTCTCCTTCGGCGTCTGTACGGGACATATATTTGAGTTAACAGGGTCCCTAACGGCTCCTAATGTTGGGAAAGCCTGATAATATCATAATAATAATCCATCTCTCTACCTTCATCCTTATCACATTCTTCTCTTCTCACATCTCTCACATGATGCAGTCGTCATGACAACTGAAATACAAACATCACAACAACAGCTGGACTCTGTGATATCATACTGAAACATCCAATCAGAGATCACACAGTCGCAGCTGACGTAAACTGTCTGTGTGTACATCAAGTGACCATTACTGAACACACACACACACACACACACACACACACACACACACACACACACACACATACACACAAACGCACACACTGACACAGACACACACACACTCACACGCACAAACACATACACACAAACACATACACACACACACACACAGACAAAAAAGTGACGCCGAATAAAGCCCCATAATTGTCAAAAAAGCGACTAAAATGTGACCAGAGCAACACCAACGTGACCGTGTTTCTGTATCTGTCTCCACTGTCAGAGACTGTGCGGTGTGTTCAAAGACTGGTTAAGCGTGTGGGACTAAAGAGATTTGGCGGTGATGATTCATATTGAGCGGTGAAGCATTAATCCGCTGCAGAATAACGTGACTTCCTCTCCTCTCATCAGTCTGAAGATGAAGGGATGAGGTTGGTGATGAAAGCAGATTAAGTCGTCCGTCTGCGTCCCGCGCCGCTGTCCTCCGGGGATCAAACCTGCGGCTTTCTGCTGTAATTTGGCAGCCAGCGGGGGGGCGGCCGGCGCTGAAGAGCCTCCCAAGTTTGTGAATCAAAGTGGAGAGAGGAATGTTTGCTCTGAGATGGAAATCTGCTGATTATTACAGACGGGAAGTTTAATTTGCTTCAGAGAGAGAGAGAGAGAGAGAGAAAGTCATCCAGGGTCAGTTTTACAACTCTTCAGTTTCCTGCTTTTCCTTCTTCTCTTTCTGCACTCAGGCTCTTATTAATATTATAATAAAATGTATAATAATCTTCGGGGGAATGGTAAGTAGGGTTGGGTACCAACTAGGGATGCACTGAATCCAGGATCTGGCTGAATATTGGGCTTTTTGACGGGGTTGAGTTTCTGCTGAATCTTAGAATTTTTCCCATCAAGCTAAAGCCTACACTTGCACTACGTGCGCTACGCTGGTCACCGTAATGACGGCGCCGTTGATTACAGGAAGGTGTTTCCGTAGGTGGAGCGTTCAATGCAGTCGGCTATGAGAAAGTGGAAATGGAACTTGTGAGCGGAACAAGTGATGTTTGGCAGAACTTTCAGTCAAAAGAAGGCCGTTCAAGTCACGCTACATGTTCAATCTGCAACGAGGAGCCTAAACAACACACAACATGGCTGCCGTTACGACATCTGGTATGAAAGATCTGAAAGAATACGAGTTGTGCGTGAAGGAATCTACAGACAGCAGCCAGATTTTTATTTTTAAAGGCCAGTTATTAGATGGATCAGGATACTATGCATCCTGATAAAGTTCCCTTGGTCCTCACATCATCACATACCCTTCACCATACTACACCACACACACACACACACACACACACACACACACACACCATGACATACCCTTCACCATACTAGAGATTAACATGGTTTTATGTCAGTTAGCCTGACAGCTGGTGTGATTTGCATTGAGAGATGATCTTATGGAAAGTAGCCCATGTCAATCTCTAGGTATGGTGAAGGGTATGTTATGGTGTGTGTGTGTGCGTGTGTGTGTGTGTGTGTGTGTGTGTGTGTGTGTGTGTGTGTGTGTGTGTGTGTGTGTGTGTGTGTGTGTGTGTGTGTGTGTGTGGTGTAGTATGGTGTAGTATGGTGAAGGGTATGTGATGGTGTGTGTGTGTGTGTGTGTGTGTGTGTGTGTGTTTGGTGTAGTATGGTGAAGGGTATGTGATGATGATGTGTGTGAGGGAGGGAGGGTGGGTATGGTGAAGGGTATGTGATGGTGTGGGGGCCATGGGAACTTTATCAGGATGCATTGTGATTGGTTTAAAGAAATGCCAATAAACCAGAGCATGTTTTCCTCCCATCCAGGAATGCTGTGTGGACTGGACAGACATCTGGACATGAGAGACTTAGAGGGGAAATAATGTTATTTTAAAACCCTCAAAGATTCAGGGCTGGAGAAACAGAAGCTCAGTACTTTCATTGAATTTGGGCGTTTTATTCAGTTTTATAGCATTTGGAAAAAATGTTGAAACAGTGACAAAAATGTTGGAAATATCTTCAAAAAAGTGTGAGAAAACAGCAAGAAAAGCACAGGAAAAATGTGACAAAACATTGGTAAGAAATGACAAATAAACGTTTGAAAAACTTTGGGGAAAAGCAACAGAAGTGTTGAAAAAGACGACCACAACGTTGAAAAAAAAGTACATTTTGACCCAGAAAAGTAAAACGTTGCACAGTCGACGGGAAGTCAACACGAGGGATAAAGGCAGCCATGTTTCTAATGAAAGGTGTGAGTCTGACAACCGTGGAAAGACCAACGTAATGAAGTTGAAGTTTATAACAGAGAATATCCCCCCCCCCCCTGCAGGTTGGAGCGTCTGGTGGAGGTTTTGAGGAAGAAAGTCGGGACAGGAAGTCTCCGCGCCGTCTTCTGATCAGTCTGATTCTGTTTCATAATGCTTTTACTGATTATATTTAACATTTATTATGTTTTCTTCTTCCTCCTTTTTCTAAACGATTCTTTTAGTTTCTGTGTTCAGGTGTAATTATGTAACATTTCTAATAACGTGTTTCAGCATGTTTATGATTAATAAAGTGTTATTAAATATGAATTATTATTATCAGTCGTTTCATTTACAGATTCATATCTCGCTCAATCTGGAGTTTAAACTTCTGAAAAATAACAAACCTGGTTTTAATTTTCTTCCTGCTTAGGAAAGGAAGGAAGGAAGGAAGGAAGGAAGGAAGGAAGGAAGGAAGGAAGGAAGGAAGGAAGTATTTTTTAATACTTTCCACTACTTTGATCTCTTAGAACTTTTAATATGTTCTAGAGGAGACTTTTATATGAGACCAGATCAGAAGAAATAGTGTTTCTGTTACAATGTGTATGGAGTCATGTTGCATAATAATGTTGTCAGACACTTAGGGCGTTTTCACACCTGAAAGTCCGGACCAAGGTTCATGTTTTAGTTCCACTGTAACATTTGATCCGGTAAGTTTTGGTTTCACACTGCAGTTATGGAAACGCAGTGAAGACCTCTACGTGACAAAACTACGTCCTGCCGTCATCACATACGTGAGCTGCGTCTCCAGATGCTTATACCTGATTGGTTTGTAGACAGGCTTCGATCCCGTCCTCTCGTCTCCTCTCTCTGTGTCGGAGGTTTTCCAGCTGACTGCTGCTCTCTCTACTGCCGTTTTGTTGTGATGTTGAGTAGCGAGACGGGGGAACTTTCTTTCTGGAGCATTTAATCAGAGACAAACGGAAACCTCCACTGTACATCTACTACCACTTAACAAGTAAACTGCTGATGTATTCTCAGCTCTGATAGCCGACAGCTGTCTGCTCTGAGCGCGTTCACCGCCACTCACTCTCTCATGTACACACTAAGCACCGAGCTAGCTTCCCCGGTCTTGTAACACGGGGAGAGCCTGCCAGAGCTTCTTGTATTTGGTCCAAAAGTCCGAACCATCCAAAAAATGCTTTCGCACCATAAACGGACCGGACCATGGTTCAGTTTGGTCCGGACCGATTCAATTCAATTTTATTTATAGTATCAAATCATGACAGGAGTTATCTCAAGACACTTTACAGATAGAGTAGGTCTAGACCACACTCTATAATTTACAAAGACCCAACAATTCTCGACATTCCAGGAATTCCCCCAAGAGCATCAGTGTGACAGTGGGGAGGAAAAACTCCCTTTTAGGAAGAAACCTGGGACCGACCCAGGCTCTTGGTAGGCGGTGGCTGACACAGCCCGATGGGGGCAATAGCAGTCACAGAACAGATAATGAAACAGAATTGTGAAATTGTGGTTGTAGGAGCGTAGCAGGGGGCAGCACGGCATAGCAGGGAATTGCGGCAGAATCCCAGCCACAGCTGGAACCATGATTTAAGTGCCAGCCTAATCCTGGGATTTCATCCTGGGTGAAAAGAAACAAAGACTCCGGGGAGCAAGCTCCCAGGACCACCTCTTTTTATCGGACCAAAATTTGGTCTTTTGATCCGGACCGTGGTCCGAGGCACCTTTCACACCTGAAATTTTGGTTCGGACCAAACTGAAAAGTCCGAAAGTCCGGACCAAATGAGGTATGTGTGAAAACGCCCTTAGAATAATAATCTGAGTCTGTCAGCAGCAACAACAGAACTTTTAGTGGACTAACTGCTGCTGAACATTAGTCCTGTAGGGTTACATCACAGCCTGGTTCTGGTTTAATACTGGACCAGTTTCACAGATTGTTGTTCACATCAGACACACAAACATGGAGACAGAGAGTCCAGGGTGGTAGTAGTAGTAGTAGTAGTAGTAGTAGTAGTAATAGTAGTAGTAGTAGGGGCATGGAGACAGAGAGTCCAGGGTGGTAGTAGTAGTAGTAGTAGTAGTAGTAGTAGTAATAGTAGTAGTAGTAGGGGCATGGAGACAGAGAGTCCAGGGTGGTAGTAGTAGTAGTAGTAGTAGTAGTAGTAGTAATAGTAGTAGTAGTAGGGGCATGGAGACAGAGAGTCCAGGGTGGTAGTAGTAGTAGTAGTAGTAGTAGTAGTAGTAATAGTAGTAGTAGTAGGGGCATGGAGACAGAGAGTCCAGGGTGGTAGTAGTAGTAGTAGTAGTAGTAGTAGTAGTAATAGTAGTAGTAGTAGGGGCATGGAGACAGAGAGTCCAGGGTGGTAGTAGTAGTAGTAGTAGTAGTAGTAGTAGTAATAGTAGTAGTAGTAGGGGCATGGAGACAGAGAGTCCAGGGTGGTAGTAGTAGTAGTAGTAGTAGTAGTAGTAGTAATAGTAGTAGTAGTAGGGGCATGGAGACAGAGAGTCCAGGGTGGTAG
>CM042444.1:31959859-31962359 GCA_023631565.1 Gymnocephalus cernua
CTAGCATAGCGTTAGCTAGCATAGCGTTAGCTTTCTGGCTCGTAGCTGAGCGGACTATAAACATCTCTGGTTGCTAAGGGTGGCAAGTCGTATCTAAGGTCCTTCCTATTTCCTGGAGGAGTGAACAACATTTGCATTGCATAAGAACTTGATGGATGGGAATGATTGTTCCAGGTATTAGTCAAACCGTCAGGCGTAACCAGGGAAACAGAGTTATTGTTTATGAAAACTTTTGATTGTAAAACTAATTAAAATGTGAAATAAAGTTTTAAAAATATGTTATTTGGCAAGTGACCATGGTATAAGCGGGTTAATGGCCTTCGAGGTGTCCGTTGTCAGGTATTAATGGACTTCGCTGCCGCTGCGCGTCGGACGGTTCACGCCTCGCCGTCGTCCATTAATACCTGACAATGGACACCTCGTATGTATACATATACATATATAAATATATATATAAACATAAATACATACATGTATATATGTATACATGCATTTATGTATATATGTATATGTATTACGTACATATGTATATGTATTACAAAACTTACCGAATGAAATGTATACAATGGACCAAAAACATGACCCTTGGTTTGAACTTTCAGGTGTGGAAAGGCCCTAAAACGAAACTAATTTAGGAAAGTTCTGGTACATCCTTGTCATTGATTTACACCTATTCAATGTTTGTAATCTGGTGATTTGGTTATGTAAACGTGTGTGTCGTCTGCATGATGTAGTGATTTATTTTGTTGTTTTCTATAAATAATCTGAGCCAGGGGAAGCATGTAGATGTTAACAGAAGAGGGCCCAGGATGGAGCCTTGGGGAACTCCTCACATCATATCAGTACGCTCAGATGTGTAAAGGCACACCAACCCGATTATCAGCCGTCGGACAGTCTGGTGAGGTCGGTGATTCGAGTCTGTTCGGTGTGTTCCGTGCCGTCGTCAGTCGGAGGAGCCGTCGGCTTTAATTTGGGCTAATTTGACCTGCTGAATCGGCCAGTGGGCAGTCGGACTCAATGACCAATTACCGGAAATGACAAGTGGGATGAGCGTGCAGAACGCCTTTCAAAATCTGAGGAAAATCTTTCAAACTGACCTTTGTTGATCTGAAATGAAGACAGATTCAGCAACTGCATGGCCTATTTCTCATTACGGTGAACTATTTTCGTTAAATATGAGAGCGTATTCCGAATGAGCCGCCATTATGGTAGGGGAGAAGTCAGTCCCACGTGACGCGTTTGTCCAATCAGCTGGCGGTTTTAATTTTTTTGGCCGACAATACAGATTGGCGCTCCCTGCTGTTATGGAGACGTATTACGTCTCGCACACGTGCAGAACGTACGCTCAAGTCGGCGTCTCTTCGGTGAGTTCTGACACACTTTTTGGACCTTGGGGAGACCGTCAGCCGTCTGGTTGGTGTGTCAGAGCCTTAAGTTGTTGTCAGGACTGTCTTGGCCAAAGAACTTCCAAGTAAACACTCTCTCACTAACTCTCTCAAAGTAAGTATATCATACGCATTGTTGTGCATACATTTTCTCACAATATCCTAGGAAGCATTCATGAGAATATGTGGCCAGATAGTTTTCTTTACATTATGTTATGATTTGTTTTTACTCTGATTGGTCAGGAAGCGTTGGTACATATAGCTGTGGGAGGTGCAGCACTGTGTTATCATACAGCTGGTATGTCTCCCGTCTCCATGGAGACACAGAGTTGAAGTACTCCTCTGCCTGGAAGGGTTATGAGGTTATGTTGGACACCGACCTGAATGAGACCGGGGAACCATTGATCATAGTTCCACTGAAACTCCTGCACCGCCCCACCTCTAGATGTCATGACAACAGACAATTTACCATAAATATTCGTTTCATTGAAAAAGTTGTTCCCAAACAACAGAAATCATATATGAGATGGAATGATGAGGGGAGGAAAGTCTGAAGGAGAAAACGCTCAAAGAGCCCTAAATGCAATTAAGAGAACATTTTATTATTTCCAAAATCCAATTAAGAATTTCTTTGCAGTGGCCCGGGTTCGAATCCCACCTGCGACCCTTTGCGTGTCACACATCCTCTCTCTCTCTCTTTCTCTCTCTCTGTCTCTCTCTCTGTCTCTCTCTCTCTATCATCTCCCTCTCTCTCTCTCCCTATCTGTCTCTCTCTCTGTCTCTCTCTCTCCATCATCCCTCCCTCTCTCTCTATCACCCATCCCTCTCTCTCTCTCCCTCTCTCTCGATCATCCCTTTCTCTCTCACTCTCTGTCATCCTTTTCTCTCCCTTTTTCTCTCTATCTCTTTCTTCCTCTCTCTCCCTCTCCCCCCTCTCTCTCTCTGTCTCTCTCTCTCTCTCTCTATCATCCCTCTCTCTCTCTCTATCATCCCTCTCTCTCTCTCCCTCTCTATGTCTCTCTCTCTCTGTGTCTCTCTCTCTCTCTATCATCCCTCTCTCTCTCTCCCTCTCTATGTCTCTCTCTCTCTGTGTCTCTCTCTCTCTCTATCATCCC
>CM042444.1:31967359-31994859 GCA_023631565.1 Gymnocephalus cernua
TGTCATGGTATGGGGTTGTGTCAGTGCCCTTGGCAAAAGTAACTTGCACTTCTGTGATGGCACCATTAATGCTGAAATGTACATAGAGATTTTGGAGCACAATATGCTGCCTTCAAGAAGACATCTTTTCCAGGGACGTCCATGCATATTTCAACAAGATAATGCAAAACCACATTCTGCACACATTACAAAGTCCTGGCTGCGGAGGAAGAGGATACGGGTACTTGACTGGCCTGCCTGCAGTCCCGACCTGTCTCCAATAGAGAATGTGTGGCGCATTTTGAAGCGCAAAATGCGACAACGAAGACCCCGTACTGTTGCCCACCTTAAGACTTGTTTGCAGCAAGAATGGGACAAAATTACACCTGAAACACTTCATCACTTGGTGTCTTCAGTCCCTAAACGTCTTTTAAGTGTTGTGAAAAGGAATGGCAACATTACAAAGTGGTAAATGCTTTACTGTTCCAACTTTTTTTGAAATGTGTTGCAAGAACCAAAATAGGAATTTAGTTTTTTTGAAAAAAACAACAATAAAAATCATGAGGAACACATTAAATGATGTGCTGTTGTATTGTCTGCAATGAAATACAAGTCAAAGTACATTTAGAAATCACTACTTTCTTTTTTTATTTGTGTTTTCCATACTGTCCCAACTTTTTCTGATTTGGGGTTGTATTAGAGACCAACGCATAAGACGTTGGTTATGATTGTACATCCTGAAGAGAAACACAAGAGGATTATTATCTGTGAAGACCTTAATGGGCTTAACGCTTGATCCAAGATAAACCTCAAAATGTTATAATGCGTACAACAATGCAAGCGCTTCCTTTTCAATGGTGGAATAGTTGAATTGATGTTTGTTAAACTTGCATGAAAAGTAACTCACAGGATAGTCAATGCCATGATTGTCCTCTTGCAGGAGAACAGCCCCTGCTCCAATCGCATTGGCATCAACTTCAAGCATGAAGGGCAGGGAAAAATCTGGGGCAAACAAGACAGGAGTGCAACACAGCATACCTTTAAGGCTTTCAAAAGAACGTTGGCACTCACTTGACCAAATGAAGGGCCTCGAGGGACTGGTCAGATCTGTCAGCGTGGCAGCTACAGAAGAAGAGTTTTTGCAGAAACATCGATAGTAGCCAGCCATCCCCAGGAAACGATGCAACTCTTTCCTGGTAGTAGGTATGGGAAATGCAGCAACAGCCTTAACCTTTACATCTGCAGGACGCATCTGCAGGACGCACCTGTCCCCAACCAACCTGTTGACCAAGATAAAGAACAGTACCTTTCCCAAAATCACATTTAGCAAGATTAAGGATTAGGGATGCAGATGACAGACGTCTGAAAACTTCCCTCAAAGTATTCATATGACTAGACCAGTCCTCAGAGAACACAAAAATATCATCTAGATATGCTCTGCAGTTGGGAACATCTCCCAATACTTTGTTTACTAGGCTCTGGAAAGTAGCAGGAGCATTACACATTCCGAAGGGCATAACGGTGTACTGGAGGAAACTGTCAGGGGTGACAAAAGCAGATATTTCAGAAGCATGAGGGGTTAAAGGAACTTGCCAGTATCCCTTTAACATATCAAGTATGGTGACATATGCAGCAGGACCAATGTCATCAATACAGTCTTCAATACGAGGTAATGGATGTGCATCTGGGACAGTGACAGAATTCACCCTGCTAAAGTCAGTGTAGAACCTTGGACTTCCATCTGGCTTCATCTCCAGAAGACACAGGGAGCTCCATGGACTGGAACTCGGCACTGCAAACCCATTTTGCACCAGATAGTCTACCTCCTTCTTCATGACTTCCCTCTTAGCGGGACTAACCCGATATGCATGCTGCTTGAGAGGCTTAGGGTTAGTCAGAACAATGTCATGAGCTATGACAGAGGTTTGAGAAGGGATATCATTAAACAAACACAGGAAATGACCAATTAGGTCCTTTAAATCATTACTCTGGTCATCAGGCAGATCAGACAAGTAACCGTCCAAGTTGGACAGCACGTCAGTGTTACTCAGCCTTGCCCCTTGTAGTGCAGCACCAGGCATCACCAGCCCACCATTATCATCAGGAGAGCTCACCTTCGAAATGGAAGCCAAAGGTGATATAGTTGGATGCTCACCCTGGACTGTGGTTGACTCACTTTGACTCCCCCGGGAGTGGTACAGTTTCATCATGTTGACATGACACACTCTGGTTCGTCGCCTGCGATCAGGGGTCTGGATGACGTAGTTGGTATCACCAAGTTTCTTTTCTTGTCTCTACAACATAAGGACCAGAAAGCTTAGTAGAAAGTACAGAACTGAGTATAGGCAACAGAATCAAAACCTTGTCGCCTGGCTGGAACACGTGTGCAACTGCTCTACGGTCATAATGTTTCTTCATCTTGAGCTGAGAAGAAGTCATGGCATCTTTAGCCAAAGAGCAGGCTTGTTGGAGGCGATCCTTGAGCCTTGCAACGTACTCTGGAATACTTTTCACTTTCTTCTCTAGCCTGACCAGTAGCTCCTTAAATACCTTTAAAGGACCTCTCACTTCGTGTCCGAACACCAGTTCAGCAGGGCTGAATCATAGAGACTCCTGTACGACTTCACGGGCTGCAAACAACACAAGCGGCACACTGTCATCCCAGTCCTTCTAAGACTCATTACAGTTCTTGCGTAACATGGATTTCATAGTCTGATGAAATCTCTCAAGTGCTCCCTGACTTTCAGGATGAAAGGGACTAGAGGTTACATGTTTAATACCCAACGTTTTAAGTGCCTGGGCAAACGCCTTTGATTTGAAATTGGTTCCTTGATCTGTTTGAACCACTTTTGGCAGACCAAACATTGAAACGAACTTCACCAGAGCTTTTACGACGACAGGAGCTGTTATTTTCCATAGTTGGATTGGTTCTGGAAACCTAGTGGAAGCACATATCACAGGTAATAGGAACTGATTTCCAGATTTAGTCTTAGGCAATGGTCCCACACAATCCACAATCACTTTGTCAAATGGCTCTCCTGTTACTGGAATGGGGTGGAGAGGAGCAGGGGGAATCACCTGGTTTGGTTTCCCGGTGACTTGACACACATGGCAGGTACGACAATGATGAACGGCATCAGACTTCAGTCCAGGCCAAAAGAAATGCCTGAGGACTCTATCATAGTGACCCCCATGTGTCCTGACCATGGGTGGTCATGAGCCAAGGACAGTACCTGAGAACGATAGGCAGTGGGCACAACCACTTGGTATGTTGAGCTCCAGTCTCCCTCTGAGACATCACCAGTCCAACGACCCATCAGTAAGCCGTCCTCAAGAATATAGGCTACTTTGTCCTTGGCGGCCTCTTCCTGGTCAAGAACAGAGGAATGGCATTTTAAAAGGTTTTCTTGTCACCTTGCTGTGCTGCAATGAATTTGTCCCTGGTGGCCAATGGCTGCACAACATCCGGACTGAAAAGGGTTGACTGTACATCAGCAAGCTGGACATCAGGCTGACTCTCAGACACATTCACAGTGTCAGGGACCTGTTCTGCAACCAGAAAAGTGTCAGACAAGTCAATGCCATACTTTTTCACTTGGGCCCTTGTGACCACACAAGCAGGAAATGCTTCAAGAAGCATTTGTTTTTTGTCAAGCTCTGTGTCAAATTCAGGACGGTTTAGGACTTCAGGAACTGGCATAACCTTGCCCCCAGCTAAATCATTGCTTAGAATGAAATCAACACCTTTAATGGGCAAGGAAGGGAGAACAGCAACTTTGAAAAATCCACTGGCCAGGGGGGACTGAATGTAAACTTTGTGCAAAGGGGCACAAAACTCATTCCAATGCCTTGCACAACTGCACTTGACTGGCATGATGATGTGGAGGACAAAGGTAAGATGCCTTCTCGAATGATGGACTGGGAGCCTCCTGTATCTCTCAGTATCTTTACTGGCTGCTGCACTTTGGATTCTCCAGTTAAAGAAACATAACCTTCTGAAATAAATGGTTTGAAACAGGGATCAGGTTCAGTCTGTGACCTGATAGGGTCAGGGAAAGACACTCTCTTCACCAGACCCATGCCTTTTGGCTGAGTTACGCTCAACTCAAACTGCTGTTTACATTACATGTCATTTAGCTGACGCTTTTATCCAAAGCGACTTACAATTAAGTGCTTTCAACTGTGAAGGTACAAACTCCAGACAACAAGTAGTAAGTGCATTAGCTTTAAATAAGTAAGCTACAAAGAGACATATGAAAGTGCAAGTACATAGCTTTAAATAAGTAAAGCTACAAAGAGACATATGAAAGTGCAGGTTCAAGTTTTCTTTTTTTTTTTTAATCCGAGGTGTAGTCGGAAGAGATGCGTTTTTAGCCTTTGGCGGAATGTGTGTAGGCTTTCGGCCATCCTGATATCGGTGGGTAGCTTGTTCCACCATTTGGGAGCCAGGACAGTGAACAGTCGGGATTTCGTTGAGTGATTAGTTTTCCCTCGCTGTGAGGGAGCAGCAAGCAGTTTGGCTGATGCAGAGCAAAGTGGGATGATCCAGTTGTGGCCCTATATGTAAGTACTAGTGTCTTGAAGCGGATGCGGGCAGCACCTGGTAACCAGTGAAGAGAGTGGAGGAGTGGTGTAGTGTGAGAGTACTTGGGGAGGTTGAAGACAAGCTGAGCTGCTGCGTTCTGAATGAGCTGCAGGGGTCGGATGGCACATGCCAGCAAGCCAATCAGGAGGGAGTTGCAGTAGTCTAGACGTGAGATGACTAGAGCCTGAACCAGAACCTGAGCCGCCTTCTGCGTTAGAAGGGGACGTATCCTTCTGATGTTATGCAGCATGTATCTACAAGATCGGGTGGTTGCAGCAATGTTAGCAGTGAAAGAGAGTTGGTCATCAAGTGTCACACCCAGGTTTCTAGCAGTCTGGGTGGGGACTACCTCATTCCCTGGAATGAAAAGGAGCTCAGTCTTGTCAAGGTTGAGTTTCAGATGGTGTGTGGACATCCAAGAGGAGATGTCAGTTAGATAGGTCAAGATACGTTCTGCTACTTGAGTTTCAGACTCAGGAAAGGAGAGTATTAGTTGGGTGTCATCTGCGTAGCTGTGATAAGAAAAGCCGTGCGACTGAATGACAGACCCAAGAGAGTTGGTGTACAGAGAAAAGAGGAGGGAACCCAGGACTGATCCCCGAGGCAGCAGAAAGGTCCAGAAGGATGATGATGGAAGAGAGATCGGTTGTTCTAGCGATGTGGAGCTGCTCAGTGACAGCAAGGAGGGCAGATTCTGTTGAAAACTGCCCCCCCCCCTTCCTTCTCCCATCATTGGCCCCCGGCCAAAAGTAAAACGGCAGGCACCACTGCCCACCCAAGGACGGCAGCTAACTCCTCCTCCCCAGACTGATAAGTATACTTGTGTACAAAATGCAGCAAGATTTGTCTGATATGTGCCGGGTCCAGGCTGCACGCCTAGTGGCACTCATGACTCTTTTCAGGACAAGCCCGGGCCCTGTGTATTTAATCCTTCCTCAATTAATGTTGTGATAGGTAATAGAAAAAGAATGATGAATCCGCTAAGTAAGAAGAAGCACTTATCAGCAAACCTCGCAAATTTAGCATTCATTCCTCGTCAGCCAACGCCTATACCAAAAAATGAGACAGATAATTATTTTAACACACTAACACTAGCCTTACTAAACGTCAGGTCTTTGGCAGGAAAATCATTTTTAATCAATGTTTTTATTATTAAGCACAATCTTGATTTTATGTTTTTAACTGAAACCTGGTTGGACCATAATAACAGTGGTGCTGTTCTCATTGAGTCAGCTCCCCCTAACTTCAGTTTTATGAGCATAGAGTGAATAAGAAAGGAGGTGGAGTAGCCATTTTGTATAATGACTCATTCCATTGTACTCTAATATCTTATGGAAATTTTGCTTCTTTTGAATATGTGACTCTTCAGCTAAGGTCCTCCCCTCGAGCTATATTTCTAAATATCTACAGACCACCGAAATACTGTGCAGCTTTCTTCGATGACTTTACTGAACTGCTGTCTATAATCTGTATTAACTTTGACTGTGTAATTATTGCTGGTGATTTTAACATTCATGTGGACAACCTGCAGGATAGAGGGACCAAAGAACTGTGTTGTGTTTTTGAGAACTATGGACTGACTCAGCATGTGACGGAACCCACGCATAATAAGGGGCACACTCTGGACTTGATTATCTCCAAGGGTTTGAACATTTCCAAGGTTGTGGTGACTGACGTTGCTCTCTCTGATCATTCATGTGTTTTCTTTAACGGCACTATCTCGGTGCCCAAAAGTGTCCAAACTAAGGTAATCAGAAAACGGTATATCACTGAAAACACCAGTGAAACATTCATTCAGCTTTTCTCCTCCACACCCGCCCTCTCTGGGGTCTCAGTCAATGAGCTTGTAGATAATTTCAATTTGAAAATTACAAATATTATTGATGCCATTGCTCCCACTAAGGTCAAAGCTGTCTCTAGTAAGAAAAGATCTCCATGGAGAAATGTAATACGGCTAAGAACAGAAAAAACAGAGTGTCGAAAAGTTGAACGCAGGTGGTGAAAAACTAATCTCCAGGTCCACTATAACACCTATAAAGACAGACTTCGCATTTATAATTTGGAACTGAGGAATGCTAGGCGGTCCTTCTTCTCTGGCATTATCACCAGAAACAATAATAATTCACGTGCTTTGTTTGCTGCTGTTGATAGGTTAACAAACCCTCCAGTACCAGTAGCATCTGAACTTTTATCTACCAAGGCCTGCAATGATTTTGCCTCCTATTTCGAAGACAAAATTCAGAAAATTAGACTAACTGTCAGTGCCTCCATATCAAGTACGGGATATGTGTTGTCACACTGTCCAGGCAAAACAAATTCCAATATTACACAATTTCATATGATCAACCATAAAAACCTGGAGGACATTATACAACATCTGAAAACCTCCTCCTGTTGCCTTGATATTCTACCAACAGGCCTTTTCAAAAATGTTTCAAATTGTATGTCTTCTGATCTTTTACAGATTGTAAACACGTCTCTACTCTCAGGTATCTTCCCAAAGGCCCTGAAAACTGCAGTCATCAAGCCACTTTTAAAAAAGAACAATCTAGACACGGCACTAGTGAGCAACTGTAGGCCGATATCTAACCTTCCATTCTTAAGTAAAATCATTGAAAAAGCAGTTCTTCAACAACTCAACCTTTTCTTGTCACTAAAAAATGGTTTTGATGCCTTCCAGTCGGGTTTTCGATCACACCACAGCACTGAGACAGCTCTTGTTAAAGTATGTAATGACATCCACTTAAACACAGATAGTGGCAAAAATACAGTCTTAGTATTACTTGATCTCAGTGCTGCATTTGACACGGTCGACCATGACATATTACTAGACCGATTGGAAAACTAGGTTGGCCTTTCTGGCTCAGTCCTAAACTGGTTTGAATCCTATTTAAAGAATAGGGACTACTTTGTATCTGTAGGTAATTATACATCTGAGCATACAAATATGACGTGCGGAGTTCCCCAAGGCTCCGTTCTGGGGCCTCTTCTGTTTAACATCTACATGCTTCCACTAGCTCAGATTATGGAAAACAACAAAATAAGTTACCACAGTTATGCGAACGACACACAAATTTACATAACCTTATCGCCAGGAGACTATAGTCCAATACAAACACTGACTAAGTGCATTGAACAAATTAACGACTGGATGTGCCAGAACTTTCTTAAATTAAATGAAGAAAAAACTGAGGTGGTTGTTTTTGGAGCAAAAGAGGAACGATTAAAAGTCAGCGCTCAGCTTCAAACGACAATGTTAAAAACAACAGACAAAGCCAGAAATCTAGGTGTAATTATGGACTCAGACCTGAATTTCAACAGCCACATTAAGACAATTACAAAGTCATCCTATTACCACCTTAAGAATATATCAAGGGTAAAGGGACTTATGTCTCAGCAGGACTTGGAAAAACTTGTCCATGCTTTTATCTTCAGTAGACTTGACTACTGTAATAGTGTTTTTACAGGTCTCCCTAAAAAATCAATCAGACAGCTGCAGCTGATTCAGAACGCTGCTGCTCAAGTACTCACTAAGACCAAGAAAGTGGATCACATCACTCCAGTTCTGAAGTCCTTACACTGGCTTCCTGTGCCTCAGAGAGTTGATTTCAAAATACGTTTGCTAGTTTGTAAATCATTAAACGGTTTAGGTCCAAAATACATTTCTGACCTGCTAGTAAACTACGAACCCCCCAGACCTCTCAGGTCGTCTGGGACAGGTCTGCTTTCTGTTCCCCGAGTCAGAACTAAACAGGGAGAAGCAGCATTTAGTTTTTAATGCTCCACATATCTGGAACCAACTTCCAGAAAACTGCAGGTCCGCTGCAACTCTCAGTTCTTTAAATCAAGGCTGAAGACCTTTCTTTTTGATGTTGCCTTTCGTTAAATAATTGTCCATTTCTTATACTTTCGTTGCTTATTTTATCTGCTTTTATATTTTTTACTGTTTTTAACTGCTCTTTAATGTTTAATTTCTTATACTGCACTGTAACCTTTATTCTTGTATTTTAATTGTCTTCATGTAAAGCATTTTGAATTGCCCTGTTGCTGAAAAGTGCTATACAAATAAAGCTGCCTTGCCTTGCCTTGAATGACCAGCCTTGAAGCCAGACTGGTGGGGATCAAGAAGGTTCTCCTGGTGGAGATGGGTAGAAAGTTGATTGTAAATGGCACGCTCAAGAGTCTTAGATAGAAATGGAAGAAGGGAGACGGGTCTATAGCTATTTACATCAGAGGAGTTGAGTGTTGTTTTTTTGAGTAGTGGGGTCACTCTTGCCTCCTTGAGGGCATCGGGGAAACAGCCAGTTGACAAGGAGATGTTAATGAGATGAGGAAAGGAAGGAGGTCAGGAGCAATGGACTGGAGAAGGTGAGAAGGGATAGGATCCAGGGGGGCAGGTGGTTGGGCGGGCTACGCTTCAGAGAAAGACACTCAGCAATAATGTGACCCTTCTTATGACAGTAAAAGCATTCACGTTCCCCACGGAGAGACGGCCGATGTCCCTGATCCTTCTCAAGAGGAAGGCGGGTGCTGTCAGGCTTCAAGGTACGTGGATCTGCAACGTGGTCTGGGCAGAAGGAAGACACAAATACATTTTTGTGAGTTAGGACAAACTCATCAGCTAGGCCAGCTGCTTTAGACAGTGAAGTCACCTTCTTTTCATTCAAGAACACCACCATTATCTCTGGTAAAGAGCATTAACTGACGGAGAGACTCAAAATCACTCTTTACCTCATTAGAATTTCACCATTTTAAGAGAACCCATTTTTCACGAGCAAACTCAACAGAAGTTTGTCCACTTGATTTTTTATGGTTCCTGAACTTTTGTCTGTAAGCTTCTGGCACAAGCTCATATACACGCAAAATTGACTCTTTAAGCACATCATATTCCAAACTTTCTTCTAAGGAAAGAGACGACACAACCTCCTGTGCTTTACCTACTAGTCTGCATTGAAGTAGGATAGGCCACATATCTCTAGGCCAGTTTAATGCAGTAGCAATTCTCTCAAATGCATTGAAGTTCGAGTCAACCTCGGCCTCCCGAAATGTTGGCACTAATGCAATATTCTTACTGACATCAAAACCTTTCTGGTGTGACTTAATGTGAGAAAGTGTGGATTTGGTCTGACTAGAAGTGATTTCAAGCTGCCGTAAATTGACACTGTCTCAGCCTCAATTTCTAACTTGCATACCTGTAGGGCGTAATCTGCTTTACGCACCATCTCCTTCTCATTTGCTTCCAGCTGAAGGCGGGTCAGTCGAACCCTTAGCCTAGCATCCACACTGGATCCAGGAAACACTGGGGAAAAAGGTTCATAGCGAGGGAGGGTTACGGGAGAAGGTTGATGTTCAGCCTTTTCTTTCGGAGTTGCGACTATTGTTTCTCCCTGTTTTTCTAGCACAGAGGAAGCACATGCTCCCAACACGGGATCATCAGGTGAACTCACTGCACTAGCATGGTCAACGTTAGAAACATCAAGGATTTTCAACTGAACTAGTTTTTCCACTACCTTGTTTTTGATTTGTTTCTTAACACCATATTTTTGAACAGAAATGTTGTAGTACGATGCAATACACAGTAGATCATCCTTGCGGCATGAATCAACTTTCTCAAAACTAGGACTATACGACTAATAGGACTATCAAAACTATCAAGTCCGGTAAATCGAATCCCATTGCTACTAATGTCACAACAACAATGACACATCCACATTGATTGTCTTAGCTCAGGAAAGAAGATCCCGGACGAGCCCCCACTTGTGTTACGACCCCTTCGATGGATTCAGGGACAGTAACACAACAATCAAAGTGTGACAGAGTCAGTGTAGAAGTGAACAATGGTTTTTATTCTTCACCGACAAAATCAACATCATTTACAAATCTCTATCCCCTGTATCCGACCTCCCACCATCTACTCCATTGCCCACCACGGCCCCCCCTATCCCCATCTCTCCTGACCTCCTGACCCCTCCACACTGCCTCCTCTCCGAGTTTGACTTGGTCACCGCTCCTGAAATCTCAAAACTCATCAGCTCTTCCAAACCCACTACCTGCTCCCTGGACCCCCTCCCTACTCCCCTCCTGAAGTCCTGCCTCCCCGTACTATGCCCCTACCTTACAAACCTCTTCAACTCCTCACTGTCCCTTGGAACTGTCCCCTCTGCCTTCAAAACCGCTGCTGTCACCCCAATCCTCAAAAAACCTGGTCTGGATCTCTCCTCCCTCAACAACTACCGCCCAATATCCAACCTCCCCTTTCTGTCTAAAACCGTGGAACGTATAGTCGCCTCACAGCTACAAACCCATCTTCATACCAATAACCTATTTGAACCCCTCCAATCTGGTTTTCGCCCTCTCCATAGCACAGAAACTCTTCTGAAAGTCCTCAATGACCTCCTCACCTCTGCTGACACCGGTTCCCTCTACATCCTCATCCTCCTCAACCTGAGTGCAGCTTTCGATACCGTGAGCCATAACATCCTGCATACCAGACTCAAAGACCTTGGTATCGAAGGTACTGCACTCAGCTGGCTCCACTCCTACCGCTCCAACAGATCACACTTCATCTCTCTTCATAACCACACCTCTGCCACAGCCACAGTCACTCAAGGCGTTCCCCAAGGCTCCGTACTCGGCCCCCTCCTCTTCATCATCTACATCCTCCCCCTTGGTCAGATACTCCGCCACTTCAACCTGGACTTCCACTGTTACGCCGATGACACCCAGATCTACCTTAGCACCAAATCCCCCCACAATCCTACCTTCTCCCACATCAACTCCTGCCTGTCAGCTATTAAAATCTGGGTGCAACACAACTTCCTCAACACTCAACAGCGATAAAACAGAATTCCTTCTCATTGGCTCCAAATCCACACTCAGCAAAACCAATAACCCCACTCTCACCATTGACGGCACCATTGTCTCCCCATCTCCCCGGGCCCGCAACCTTGGCGTGATCTTTGATTCCACCCTCTCCCTTGAGCCCCACATCCGCCATGTCATCAAAACCTCCTTCTTTCACCTCCGCAACATCGCCAAAATCAGACCCTCTCTCACACCCCCCGCTGCTGAAAGACTCAATCACGCCTTCATCTCCTCCCGACTGGACTACTGTAACTCACTTCTCCTCGGCATCAGCTCTACCAACATCAACCGCCTCCAACTGGTCCAGAACGCAGCTGCCAGACTCATCACCCACTCCAAATCTTGGCACCACATCACTCCAGTCCTAAAACAACTCCACTGGCTTCCTATCTCCCACCGGATCACCTACAAAATCCTGGTCCTCACCTACAAAGCCCTCCACCATCTGGCCCCCTCATACCTCACTGACCTCCTGTCCCCCTACCAACCCTCACGGTCCCTCAGATCCACCTCAGCTGGTCTCCTCTGCATCCACAAGTCCAAACTCTGCAGTTTTGGGGACAGAGCCTTCTCCAGGGCAGCTCCCAGGCTCTGGAACTCCCTCCCCCAAGAGATCCGCACCTCTGAGTCCCTCACCATCTTCCAGTCCCGCCTCAAGACCCATCTCTTCACCTGCCTATCTGTAGCCCCCTTTTCTTCTGTGACTGAATCTTGTTTTGCTTGGTCTTGTTTTCATTTGCTTTGTTTTGTTTTGTCTTTTATTGTCCTGTTTTGCTTCACCTTCTAATCCAGCTCCCTGTAAAGCGACTTTGAGTCTATGAAAAGCGCTATATAAATTCAATTTATTATTATTATTATTATTATTATTCCAAACATGGAAAATATCTCACAACAGGATAGTGGAGGATGGGACCTGGAGGTCCTGCCAAACAAATGAAATTAATATAACAAAACTAGGCCTAGATCACAACTAGCTCTACAAAACAAGTCAAACAAAATAGCTAACCTGCTTCTCTAAAAACAGATAAAGACAAAAGTACACAGGCTGCAACAACCACTAAACCTGGTGTATTTAGACAAAGATTAACTACGTGCAGAGAATGTATTGTACAGGGTACCTCAACTTACCTACAGTCCTCAACCTCCATCTCACAAAACTCTACAGTTTAATTACCACACAAAAAACACAGGTGGAAAGCAATCATCTCAATCACCTGGAGAGAAAACAGAGTGAGCAAGAGGAAGGACAAGAGAGGGAACACATGCAGACAGGATATCTGGTCTGGCATGTAACAATACTATGACTTTTTCATTTCTTTTTTCGACATACTATACTATGACTTTTTTGACATATAACTTTTATCGACATACTTTATATACTTTACTATAACTTTTTCATAACTTCCTTCGACATAGTATACAATACAGGATCGATGCCTGCATTCTCCAGAGGACTTTAGAGTCTTCACTGTTTTGGACTTGTTTCTGGTGGCTTTACAACCGAAACTACAAATTATGACTTTTTTTATGACATTTTTCAACATACTATACTATGACTTTTTTCGACATACTATACTGTAACTTTTTATAACTTTTTTCGACATACTATACTATGACTTATTCTTGACTTTTTTTGACAAACTATACTATGACTTTTTTCGACAGACTATAATTCAATTTAATTATTATTTATAGTATCAAATCATAACAGGAGTTATCTCAGGACACTTTACAGATAGAGTAGGTCTAGACCACACTATAATTTACAAAAAAAACAACAATTCCAGGAATTCCCCAAGAGCAAGCATTTAGTGCAACAGTGGCGAGGAAAGACTCCCTTTTAGGAAGAAACCTCAGACAGACCCAGGCTCTTGGTAGGTGGTGTCTGACGGAGCCGGTTAGGGGGTGTTACGAACAGTGGCAATAACAGTCACAATGAAGATAATGGATCAGTGACTAGAAATAGTAGTCGTAGTAGTTCATGGCATAGCAGGGCACTGCAGGGCGTTACAGGATGTAGCATGGCACAGCAGAGCATAGCTGGATGTAGCAGGGTGCAGCAGGACACTGCAGGACACCGCAGAGTGTAGCAGGGTGTAGCAGGGCATAGCAGGGAGTGCAGCAGGACCACGGCGACAGCTGCAACCATGATTTAGGTGCCATCCTAATCCAAGGAAACATGTTAGGTGAAAACAAACATAAGGACTCCGGGGAATAAGCTCCCCAGAGCTAGGTTAGTAACAAGCATTTCTGGGACATGGATACACACAGATGGAAGGAGAGAGGAGAGAGAAGCTCAGTGTGTCAAAGGAAGTCCCCCGGCAGTAAAACTAGTAAAACTAAAACAGCATAATTAAGAGAGACAGGCTGAAGAGAGGTGCCTGGTCGGGCTATGAACTCTCTCCAACCGGATTGGGCTGTACTGGCCTGCCTCCCTCTACTTTGATTATATGGTAGATTAATCTGACGACTATGAAGAGAAGCAGATGGGCCGGGTTAGGCGGACGCTGCAACTCCTCACTCCCTAAATATAAGCTTTATCGAAGAGGAGAGTTTTAAGTTTACTCTTAAATGTGGTGACAGTATCTGCCTCCCGGACCCAGACCTGAACCCTGATAGCTAAAGACTCTGGCTCCCATTCTACTTTTAGAGATTCTAGGAACCACAAGTAACTCGGCATTCTGGGAGTGCAGTGCTCTAGTGGGACAGTAAGGTACTATGAGCTCTTCAAGATATGATGGTGCTTGACCATTTAGAGCTTTGTAGGTCAGGAGGAGGATTTTAAATTCAATCCTGAATTTTACAGGGACCCAATGCAGAGAAGCTAATACAGGAGAGATATGATCTCTTTTCTTAGTTCTTGTCAGAACACGAGCTGCAGCATTCTGGATCAGCTGGAGAGTCTTAAGTGACTTGTTTGAGCTTCCTGATAATAAGGAATTACAATAGTCCAGCCTGGAAGTAACGAATGCATGGACTAGTTTTTCAGCATCGTTCTGAGACAGGATGTTCCTTATTTTGGCAATGTTACGAAGATGAAAATAGGCTGTTCTTGAGGTTTGTTTTAAGTGGGCATTAAAGGATATATCCTGGTCAAAAATAACTCCTAGATTTCTGACAGTAGTGCTGGAGGCCAGGGCAATACCATCCAAGGTAGCTATATCTTTGGATACTGAGGTTCGGAGGTGTTTAGGGCCCAGCACAATCACCTCAGTTTTATATTATGACTTTTTCATGACTTTTTTTCAAAATACTATACTATGACTTTTTTCATGACTTTTTATGACATACTATACTATGACTTTTTTATGACTTTTTTGTGACTTTTTGTGACTTTTTTGTGACTTTATTATGACATTTTTCGACATTCTATACTATGACTTTTTAATGACTTTTTTTGACAAACTATACTGTTACTTTTTTTAATGAATTTTACTTTTCATCAATGTTTCACATAGGGGAATTAGCTCAAGTGGTAGAGTGCTCGCTTAGCATGTGAGAGGTAGCAGGATCAATGCCTGCATTCTCCAGAGGACTTCAGAATCTTCACTTTTCAAAACTATTAATTATGACTTTTTTCGAGATACTATAGTATTACTTTTATCGACATACTGACTTTTTCAACATACTATATTATGACTTTTTTATGACTTTTTTCAATATACTATACTATGACTTTTTTATGACGTCTTTCGACAAACTATACTATGACTTTTGACATGCTATACTATGAATAATTTTACTTTTAGTCCTTGTGTCTCAAAGGGGAATTAGCTCAAGTGGTAGAGCGCTCACTTAGCATAGCATAAGCAAACTATAAATTATAACTTTTTTTGACATATTATACTATGACTTTTTCAACATACTATACTGTGACTTTTTTGACATACTATAGTATGACTTTTTTTGACATATTATACCATGTAAGGGAAAATCACCGAGAGGCAGGGCAATAAACAGTTTGATATGCCAGGCTGGTGGACGGCTTCGTCTCGGGCGGTAACCTTCCACCAGCCGGGCATTTCAAAGTGTTTATTGCCCTTCCTTGAGGTGATTATCCCGTTTATTCTACTTCTTCCTTTCCAACATAATAAAACAATTCAAATACTTTAATAATTATGCTTTTTCTTATTCGTATTGCATGCTTATTAAATGTATACGTTGTTTGAGTTAATCTCCTTCAAAAAGTAGTCCCCTTTAGAATACGGTGAATGACGTTAGCTCAGCTGTAGCTAAGTAGTTTCTATAGCAACCACACAAGTCTGCCGTCTTAACAAATCCTTTAGCTAGCTAGCTAGTTCTTCAGCGCTGCAGGTGTCCGGGTCAGTTGTCACTGTCAGTCTCTCCTTCTGGTGGCTCTTCCACTCAGTGAAAACCTTGATAGCAAAGGCAGTCGCCTTTTCTGTGTTTGATTCCAGGGCCCCGTCTTCAATTGTACGCAGCTCCTCATCTGTCAGATCTGGAAACAGGAAGCCTGCCCTGGTACCCTGGTACCCAGGTACTACCCTGGTACCCTGGGCCTCGTCTTTTTCTTTTGTCATTCTGTCGTCCTCGTCGCTCTTTAATCAGTCCTCAAATGTCTTCCCTACTCCAAATATATTAAAATTGACAATGAATTCGTCCATTTTTAAAACACTGTAGCTAATGTTTAGAACTACGGCGAATAACGTTAGCAACTGTAGCTAACATTGATTAGTTTCTATAGCAACCACACCAGGCTGCATCTGATCACTAATGTTAGTTTAATAACGTAGCTGCTACATAAACTACGTATCGACTGACCCTCTGATAGAGTTCACACACATTTTAGAAACTTTTTTAAACAAGGTTTATTTTTACAACGGACCTCATGTTTGAAATTTCTGTGATAGAAAAAATAAATACAAGCGGCGTATTGATCTACTATTTGATGACGCTGTGCTCAGACAGTCAGCGGGCAACCTGCCGGGTTAATGCCCTCCTCCCAGCCAATCAGAATCAAGCATTCTTAAATGAAGTAGAATAAGACTTTTTCATTACTTTTTTTGACATACTATACTATGACTTTTTTATGACTTTTATCAACATACTATAATATGAATTTTTTCAACATACTATACTATGAAATTTTATGACTTTTTTCAACGTGCTATACTATGACTTTTGGACGTGCTATACTATGAATAATTTTACTATTAGGTGTTTCTCATAAGGGAATTAGCTCAAGTGGTAGAGTGCTCGCTTAGCATGTGAGAGGTAGCAGGATCGATGCCTGCATTCTTCAGAATCTTCACTGTTCTTTGACTTGTGTCTGTTTCTGGTGATTTTACAACCATATGTTTGATGTGGTTCATGTGGTAGATTGTTGTTCTGAGTTAATTGATACAATTGAAACCATAAATAATGACTTTTTTCGAAACACTTATTCAAACTGGGATAACAAAAGTATAAAAATAGTCTTTTAACATGTAAAAACTATTTATCCGAGGATGATCGACAACAAACGTCACGTTCATCATACAACGTTTACATCCAGCATGCGAGACGTAGCGGGCATCGATCCCGCTACCTCTCGCATGCTACGTAAGTGCATTTGCGATCATGTGTCCGTCATTTCATGTCGATTTCAACTTGCAAATTAACAAATTTCAATTTGGGAATATCCATATTAACTTATTTTATATATCCTTCTGTCATTCAGATCAATAAAAAGAAAGTGTTTATTAGTTTATTAATGTTTTAGTGATGAACTGTAGACAATATAATATTCAGAAATAAACAACACATGATTAGAATTTTGTGTGTTTTATTTGCAAATGACAGAATAAGTTAAGAACACAATGAAGAAGAAAAACATGCAGCAGAGTCAAAAACTGACAAACAACAACGAAGACGAGCCCAGAGGTCCTTTATTACTTCCTCTCTTCCTTCCCCTCTTCCTTCCTTCCTTCCTTCCTACAGACCTGGAAGAAGAAGGAGAGGAAGAGGAACAGGAAGAGCAGAAGAAGAAGAAGAGACCTCCCACTTCATGCACATCATGTCAGAATAACCAATAATCACTGATGGACAGAAACAGGACATGGCTTCTCCTTTTTCACACAGAGTGAGTCTCCAAACAAAGATCTTCTCATGTTTGTAGCTTTAAATCAATAAAAGAATGTGTGTCTTTATACAACCTGAATCTGTGAGTTTCTTCTGCTTTCATGGTAAAGTTTCTGAAATGTTATCAACTAAAAATGTATCTATAATAATCAATAATGATGAATAATTAATGCTGGTCCAGTTGAGCATTTTCAGGAGGAAAATGAAAAAGGGATTGGACGGAGAAGAGAGAGTTCTGTCGGTGCCGTGTCATTTCTCCGATGCTTCATATTTCCGACCTCTCAATAACCCGAAAAACTCCGTTTGGTCCTACAGCCCACTAGTCCGACGTCCACCAGCGATATTACATATCCCACTATGGCCACGCCAAGACCCGCCCTTCAAGAGCAGTTATTGAAGGGCATGCTTACACAAGGTAACGTAACCCCATTGGTTCAGGTCCTATCCCCTGACCAATCGGCTATCCTAACCTTAACCACTGGAGGTCAATGCCTAACCCCAACCAATCGAGCTGCTTCATAGGGCGGGTCTTGGCGTGGCCATAGTGGGGGACGTCGGACTAGTGGGCTGTAGGACCAAAGGGAATTTTTCGGGTTATTGAGAGGTCGGAACAACGGAGCGTCAGAGAAAGAAGTTCCAAACGAAGACATTGCTGGTCATCCGTTGATTATGTCTGATGAACAGGGCTACTGTTTAAGGCAGGGTGGGGGATTTTAACTCTGAACCTCTCGCTCTAAACATAGAGCTGCCTGTAATTTATTTGATTGAATCAACTGGAACTGGACTGATTGTTGATTTGAATGGTGTGTTGATGCAGAGACACATATTCAACATGCAGGGCAGCTGATTAGATACAGGTATGATCATCCTGTAACACCAGGGGCTCGTTATCAGGGTCAAGACACGACTGGCTTCCTGACATTAAGTAGACAATGGGCAGGACTGCATGAAAATGCAGAACTTTAAACTACTGTCAAACATTAATTTCTCACTAGAAAATTCTGAGAATTTGTGTTGGATCTCTATGTTGTGTAGACAACATAGAGATGCCTGTCATTTATTTTGACAAAGATTAATAAATGACCAACTGATGGTTACAGATGCTGTATTTTGCATTGGCTGCAATAAACAAAATCTCCAGTGAACTCTAAATGTTGTGACGTTTTTTCATGAACATCAAAGATTTAGTTTGGAAGAAATTACAGTATTTGTTTACACTAGTGTATGCAGTAAAATGTTTTAATGCACTGTATGCTCAGTTTTTGATAAATCAAAAACCTGAATGGTAAATTTATGGAGAACAGTCGGGATATGAAGTTCCCCAAATTTGGTGTCAATTGAAACAAAAATGAGGGAGGAGATAGTTTTAAGATTTTTAAGTTTTTGAAAATAGTAGAGTGATGGAGTTCCACACCTGCCACTGGGTAAAAGCAGAGTACAGTTTCACATACGTCGCAACGTTGTAGCATGTACGTTTGATTTGTTGTGAATTTTTAGGATTTTAGATGGCTGCTGGGGGCCAATCAGCACCCACATCAGAATGGTTAGGTTAGGCACAGGACTGCACCGTGCAAAGTTTGGTGAGATTTTGTTCATTGTAACATGGATTTCTTAGGAAGATGAAGAATTAATAATAATGCTGGCAAAAACATCATCTGTGATTCCTAGCATGAGTAAAAGTACTTCAGGAGTACTTGGCTATACATTGCGTATATTTATTATATTCAGATATTTGCGTTATTCGATCACAGACCTTGATGTTTCTATTGCGTGCCGGCTGGTGAGACAAACATCCAGGCTACATTTATATTTTTAAATAAATAAATATAAATTTAGATATTTTTTCCAACAAAATCCAATAAATAGACTACATTCCCCCCCCCCAATAAATATAAATGTAAAACCAACGTTGTGGTGTTAATAATCAGTAGAGTAGAAAAGATGAGAGATCTGCCCGGATACAGACGACTCTCTAATCTCTGAGTGTGGGTGTGTGTGTGTGGGGGGGGGGTCCTCAGTGTAGGGGTTGCAACCCCTCCCGGGGTCAGCGCGGAGCAGCCGAGGTCGTGGGAGAAATAAATCCTCCTTCATTAACTTCCTGACGGCCGGCGCGTGGGCCGCCAACACAACGTTCCTGCTCACGTCTCTATTAACACGTCCGTCGCCTGTTTTGTGAAGCTAAGAGTTTATTAAACTTATTTCAAACACAAAACTATTCATTTGCATGAGTTTGAAGAACATCAAAAAGCGGCTTAATCTTTTCAGCTTTAGGGCCAAATTACAGTATGTCTTCCCATACTTCTCTGGGCCTCACTGAACACAAAGCTGAGTTTATTCTGAATATGTTGATCTGAAAACACGTGGGGATCAGTTCAATGCAAATTCACTTAAAAGCTGAATTTAAGAAGATATGTAAGAACTGCAAAAATGCCCTTAGACCATAGGCCAGGACAGGGAATCTGAGATCAAGTCTCCAACAACAGAATTTAAAGGCCGCCGAGTTTTGCTCGGAGAAAATCTGTAAAACATCTCGGAGTTACTGAGAGAGGAAAGATATCCAGACACGGCCGGGTTTCTGTCTTCTGACTCCGTCTAAAATCCTCTTCTGTCCACATTAATGTCACAGAATGACTCATCGTCCTGGATATTCATTTACCAGTTTTTATCAGTGCCTGAACAAGGCAAATAGTCGACTATTTGGGGACTAATTAATCTATAATCCAGAAAATAATTGTTAGTTGCAGTATGGCTGGGATTCTGTCTGCATTTTAAAACCTTTTCTGTCCAGATCATTGTCATCGAATGAATCAATCGTCATGGATACAATGAACGTTTTTAATTTAAACTCTTTCTATCGGTGCCTGAACATGTGTTTGGTGTTGAGGTTAGGTTAGGTGCCTTGAAGGAAACACCATCGAGCTCCTGAACAGAAACAGTTGACTATTCGGGGGACTAATTAATCCATAATCCAGAAAATAATTGTTAGTTGCAGCTTTATGATTCAGTACGTATGGTCGGGGTTTCTGGCGTCATTTAAAAACCGTTTCTGTGTGTCTGCTAAAAATAGAACTTTTCTGTCAAGATTAAACGGCAACAACACAGAAGGTTTCGACCTGGAAATGTTGATAAAAACAGCGTTATAAACCAGGACACTGGTTCTGTCTCCGTCATCCTGGATATTAATTTAGGTCCAGATGTGATTTACTTAAACAGTCTGGAACAGGCCCAAACTGATTTATGTCCACATGGATCCTTCCTATATTTGTTATTAACGGTATTATTAATAGGCTGACATTTTTACCAAAATAGGCTATACATCATGATTTACAGGGGAAAAAATATGCAATTATATGTCAACTCAGACGTTCAGTCTAATTAAAGAACTTTCTTTTATAATCACATTCGACTACAGCTGCAAAGATAGTTGTCAACTATTAAATTTCTTAAAATCCAATTATTTTGATAATGCATGAAACAGTTTGAGTAGTTTTTACTCCGTGAAAGGAAACAGTAGTTGCAGCTTTATAGTGGCATTTTCAGGCGTAATCTAGGAGATATACAAATGAATATTTATATATAATACTCATGCAGCTGCTGAGTATTTTCTAGTTTCTTCACTCCTCTGACAGTAAATGGAATATCATTGAGTTGTTTTTTTCCTGACCCATCCTGCAAACCGTGGATCATCTGACCTCTCTGCTGCCGGCTGGCAGACAGAAACCTCCGACCCGTTAAACCTCTGCACGCTACAAACATTAAACTCTGGCTGATGGAGACTCAGTGTGAAAAAGGAGATCACAGACCTGAGGTCAGTTTGTCTTTGTGTCCGGTCACAGTGCAGAGTTCAGTCCAGCTAGTCGATCCGGTTCATCACAGTCAGACAGGAAGTCCAGGACGGCTGCATGCAGAGAGTCCGACACAACGCCTTCTCATCAACCACTTCGTAACATATCGCACCAAAACTTATGCACAACAATTCTGTAGTAGTAGTTCTGACGGGCGCGGAGCAGGAAGTAAGGTGAGGAAGTATAAGAGCGCCAAATGTCGTGGTAAGGAGGCAGGTTGGGGGGGGGCAGGAGACCGGGGGTCCAGATCCCATTAGAAAAGAAAAGGAAACAGAGAGTTTTTTTTAACTTTAGGGAACAAACGGAGCTACGTCACATTCTGGGTCACATGGTCAGGAAGTGAAGTCACGTCTGATTTGAACCCAAACCTCCATCTTTTTATCAACTTAACTCAGTAGTTTTGGTGTCTAAACCTAACCAGACTGGGACCGGTTCACAACGTTAATCACGGGTTTAAAACCGCGGCCGTTACGAGGTGAAGTTCCGCTCCACGACGCAGATTTTAAACAAATTCAAATAAAGCTCAGGTTGTTAAAACACATCTCCACCCCGATCAGAAAACCAGTCGGCTAACATCTGTAGATTTCCATTCTGGATCACCGCTGAACACTCAAAATAAATCCACAGATTGTGTCTGGGTCTGAGAATAATAAATACATACGAATCACAGTGCATCATTTTCTGTAGCTAAGCGTACGAGCGGTTCATGAGAAGACAGCAAGTGCAGCGGGTACTACGAGGTGTTGAGGAGCGGTCTGGGGTACTGGTAGTAGGACGCCTCCAGCGGCTCGGCGCTGCGCCCTGCACCAGCGCTGTAGGACGAGTACTGCAGCGCCTCGTAGGCCTTCAGCTCCAGTTTGTGCTGCTGTTCTGAGGATGACATTAAGTTATTGATGGAGAACGGGTGGTTGAAGGCGTAGTGCGGGTCTCCTTTCAGATGCAGCTGTGACTCGTGCGCCATGGCGTGCGGCGGCAACGACAGCGAGGACAGCAGCTGTGAGCCCGACACCTTCAGCTCCGATGGACCGACGCCCACGCCACCTCGCAGGTCCAGACCAGGCGGCGAGGACGGCAGCGCGGCGGTGTCCAGGAGTCCCGTAGGTTTGTCTCCACCAGGTGATGCTCTGCCCGGATCCTTCCTGCTGTCGGATTTCCCCGGCGACATCTTCTTGTCACACTTGAACCTCTTCTGGCGGCGCAGGTAGCAGCCGTTCTCAAACATGTTCCCGGAGTCAGGGTGCAGCGTCCAGTACGAGCCCTTCCCTGGCTTGTCCGGCGAGCGTGACACCTTGACGAAGCAGTCGTTGAAGGACAGTGAGTGGCGGATGGAGTTCTGCCAGCGCTGCTGGTTCTGCCGGTAGTACGGGAACAGGTCCATGATCCACTGGTAGATCTCACTCAGCGTAAGCATCTTGCTGGGCGCCTGCTGGATTGCCATGGTGATGAGCGAGATGTAGGAGTAGGGCGGCTTGGCGTGTGGGTAGCTCCGTCTGAATGCTTTGTTCTCGCGGCTGCGGTTCAGTCCGCCGCCACCGTACACCACACCGGGGCTCATGGCTGGGCTGTACGGGTTCAGACCCATCGACTGCTGTGCCGACGGGCTCACGGTCCCGCCCATCGAGGCCACGCCCCCGCCCAGACCCGACATGGCTGCCGGGGCTGGGCCGCCCATCCCCCCCACCGGGCCGGGGCTCAGACCGGTCCCTCCGTACGACATGTTGAAGGAGCCGGCCGTGGTGCCGCCACCGGACATGTAGCCCGACATAGAGCCCATCCCGAGTCCAGAGGACATCCCACCACTCGCCATCGGAGAGTACACCTGCAGAATAATAGAAAAGACTTTATTATCATTGCACAAGCTTATGTACAACGGACTTTGCTGTGCTAAAAATAATAAATACATAAATGAACAGTCGTACATACACTTGTACACACACTTGTACATACACTCTATACAATCATACATACTCTCTATATACTCGTATATACTCTCTTGAAGATGAATTGTTTTGAAGTCCAATAATTTTTTCTGCATTTCAGACTTTTGTGACATATTGGAATATGAGGCCAAAACATTAAATCCAAACTGAAAACTATTTTACAAACCCCAAACTCTAAGAAGTATCTGTGTCTTTACAGTTTGATGTCGGTATATTTTAACACAAATCTTCCATAGAACCTGATTCACAGTTTTTTTTTCTAATTGTATCATTTGTGCTCCGACAACGTTTGTCGGCCACGGGGGTTTTAGGAGATTAGAGGAGATTAAAGGAGTCCACGTTGTCACTTTTTAAAAGTTTCAGCTGCTTTTTACGACTTATGTGACACTTTTTACGAAGTTTTTTTGTGACGTTTTTGTTGATTTTAAAAAAAAATTTCAGAAGTTTACTAACTGAGCATCTTTTTATGAGATAATTGTACATAACAGGCCTAACAGAAGATGTTCTGTATTTTAACCGAAGCTACACACATACTTTCTGTTTTTAATTACTGGGCAAAGAACGGCTAATGAGCTGCCAGAACTTTTTCTCTTATTTTACAGATTTTTTCTTAGAGTGAGGGTTATGAACTACTCAAATACAAAAAAAATAATTCTCAAAAGAAATGAGAGACATATTAGAGCTCGTAGCACAAGTTGTCTGAGAAATCTGCAGCTTCCTAATGTGGGACACTGAGAAGCCTGAACCAAGGCCGCAGGTCTGGATTCAGCGGTGGTGGGGGGTGTTTTTATATGAATCATGAACATCTCAACAACTAATCTATTAGAGAATGAGACCGTGGTAAAAGTTGAAATCTACATAAATCAATCTTTATTTGTCTCCTGTTGTAGCGAAGCAGACACGGGTCTTCCCCAAACCCCCAAATCAGCTTCATTTCCTGTCTGAAATCGCTGGGAAACATTAATGTAGTATGTAGTATGTATTTAGACATATATCCTTTGGAGAGATAGTTGCCTTTCATATTTTTTTAAGCGAGGTGGGGGGGGGGGGGGGGGGGCATGCCCCCATGCATCCCTGTGAAATCTAGACTGTTTCCCTCCACTTGGCAGTCTAATGATCTGAAGTTCCCTAAAAACATTCATGGGAATTAACGGATAGATTTGAGATTTGAAGGTGTTTTTTATTCATTTTCTCACAGAATCAAACATCAAGCTAACATTTGGAAACTCGCTCCATCTACCTGCAGATGATTCAGATTTATTAATAGCACAAGTTGTAATAGTGCTTTAAGTGCCAGCTGATATCAACATATCAATAATCTAAAATTATACATATCAATAATCAGCTATAATAAGACACCACCACATGGCTATGATGATGCAGTTGTATTTATCTGGTAGATTAAATCTCTGATGTGGCTGTGGCGCCGCCGCCGTGTCTGCACAGAAACACTGCAACCATACAATGACCTGAAACGTGATTCCATTTCATTTGTATCTGGCAACTAACATGTTTACTGATTCAGAGAAAATCTGATGAGATTCATGAAATTCAGTTCATATTTTACTGTTTTTAATTCCATATGACTTATTTCACATAAAAACATGAGGATGGAAACACGGCTTCTGTCAACATGTCGACTGCAGGGATCGAACCGCCGGCCGCCCACAGACGCCCACGCTTGTTTAGGGGGGGCACCTTATTGATCAATGGTTTAAAAATATATATATATATATATATATTTATATGTATGAAAATATAGTTCAACATGAATCCAACATGTTATTAGTAAAGATATTCTTCAGGATTCACTGCTCCACATTTTAACATTAAATAAATAAATATGTCAATGATTATTATTTTAAAAGCTTAGTATTGTATTTATAAAGCTGCTGTAACAAGAGTGAGATTAATAAAGTCTATCTTCTCTTATCTTAAGGCCGCCCTACACCTTCCACTTTATTATCTAACTAAATGTTATAGATTACATATACTGTATATACTCTGTATAATCTACATTATAGAGTATATATATATATATATATATATATATATATATATATATATATATAGTATACTATATATACTTTATATATAGTATATACTTGTGTAGTTGGGGTAGCTGCTCCGTCTCTAAATGTTATAGATTATATATAGAGTAAGTAGATTATATATATATATATATATATATATATATATATATATATATATATATATATATATATATATACATACATACACCATCACCATACACCACCGAGAGCCACAGATGCCCCCAAAGGTTACTCTGTATAAAACCTTTATCCCTAAATGTTTTATGAATAAAGTTTATTACTTACTGTCTTTGTTCAACGTTTCATGTTGCATCTCTAATATAATAATAATAACGTCTCAAACATGTTGGTTTTAAAAGACGATTTATAAATAAAGCTGCATCTTATTAATGATGGTTTATTTCTGATTGATTTTTGGGATAGTTTTCAGATCAGAATATTAATATCCCGTCATGATCAAAACTAAACATCTGAAGGAAACAAACATTAAAGAAATAATCTTCATCCTCATTCATCCCTAACCAATAAGGCTTTCATTTAAGGAGATAAAAGCCGAGGCTTTTATTTTGAAAAGCTCTTCATTAGCGAATGAAACGGATGGAAAGATGAACATGATGATGAGATATTTAAGATTTAATCAGCTGATCAGCCGCTATCTTATACTATTACATATGTTTATTATATTAATAAAACACTTTGTTTCATATCTTATATTATATTACATATGTTTATTATATTAATAAAACACGTTGTTTCATATCTTATATTATATTACATATGTTTATTATATTAATAAAACACGTTGTTTCATATCTTATATTATATTACATATGTTTATTATATTAATAAAACACGTTGTTTCATATCTTATATCATATTACATATGTTTATTATATTAATAAAACACTTTGTTTCATATCTTATATTATATTACATATGTTTATTATATTAATAAAACACGTTGTTTCATATCTTATATTATATTACATATGTTTATTATATTAATAAAACACTTTGTTTCATATCTTATATTATATTACATATGTTTATTATATTAATAAAACACGTTGTTTCATATCTTATAATATTATATTAGATATGTGTTTATTAAATAAAAGACTAAATGACGTTTGAAAATACTTCACGTTCTACAAAATTACAATTAGTTTTAAAACACTTTATTTCATAGTTCATAATATTCAAATCTAATCTATATGAGTAAAAGACTGAATGACGTTTTAAAATCTAAGATATTAAATCATATTATGAGTCATTTTTCTGTCTGTTTTCTCACTTTTTTTATTTTTTTATTTCAACAATAAAAAACTTAAATATAAAAGCCGTAACATGATGATTTAATAATTTCAGATTATTAATATTTCTAATTTAATATGAACAACAACTAATATTTATCAAATTTAATTCAAAATCAGTCCGATTTTGGCCGATTTATTTCGTTGTTTTTTCAGTTGAACCGCAGTGACGTCAGGAAACAATAATACAATAATATAATGTTTAATATATATATATATATATAAATATATATATATATATATATTTATATATATATATATATATATATATTAAAGGTATAGTAATATAATATGAATATTTGCATCCCAACACGGGCTGTACAGTTGCAGCTCTCTGAAAGAATATCATAAATAAGCATTATTATTAAGTCACATGTGTTTTTGTTTCTTTATTTTCACATTTTATAAACCAAACTCCTGTCAAAAAGAGTTTCCGGGTTATTTTTTCTCTTTTCTATATAATTCAAATGTTTTCGAGATTCTTCTCTTGTCTTCCAAAGACAGTTAAAAGAAGAGATGAATATCAGATGAAATGTGAAGATGTTTCACATCAAACTGTGGGATTAAATATGATTAAATATGATTAAATATGTCTTTAGGTGTAAAAACACATCTGATTTCCAACGGGCAGACGGGAGAGATTTGTCTTCAGATCTAACAGATTATATATTATTATAGTTTTATTACTTTAATAACATGTCATAAAGCGGACTGCTGTTTGATTCTGGTTGATTTATTATCTGAATGGATTTTCCAGATGTCTCTTCTTTTATCTTCAGATGAACATTTTTAAACATAATAACACAACATATTTGATGAATAAAACATTCACGTGGAGC
>CM042444.1:31997359-32009859 GCA_023631565.1 Gymnocephalus cernua
ATATATATCAGAAAAATTTGGGACAGTATGAAAAACACAAATAAAAAAAGAAAGTAGTGATTTCTAAATGTACTTTGACTTGTATTTCATTGCAGACAATGTGAACACAAAATATTTCATGTTTTGTCTGGTCAACTTAATTTCATTTGTAAATATACATCCTTTCCTGTCATTCAGACCTGCAACACATTCCAAAAAAGGTTGGGACAGGAGCAATTTAGGGCTAGTAATCAGGTAAATTGGTTAAATAATGATGTGATTTGAAACAGGTGATGTCAACAGGTGATTGTAATTATGATTTGGTACATGGTTTCATGGTCTTTCCATATCAACTGTGCTATTAAGAAGGTACATCAGAGGCTTTATTTTTTGAGGTGTCTTAAGAAATATGGTATGTCATCAAACATTTTACAAAATTTTTATTGCTGTACAATTGAGAGTATATTGGCAGGCAATATCACAGTATGGTTTGGCAGGGCTACTTTACTTGAATTGAATCTACTTACAAAAGTGGTTAAAACTGCATCAAAAATTATTGGGGTTCCACTACAACCGCTTCAAAGCATTTATTTGAAACGAAGTACTAAGAAAGCATTAAGTATTATGCGGGATGTCAGTCATCCCGCACATAATCTATTCTCCATACTTCCATCAGGGAGACGGTTGCAGAGCATTCCCACACGCACATCACGCTTTAGGGACAGTTTTTACCCACAGGTTATAAGGTTAATGAATGATAATGGAAGAGGAGGGAGAGTTGAGGCATAGTTACTATGTTTACTGTGTCCGGATGGTTTAATGTTTTTAATTAAATTATGATTGGTGTTGAGAGAGTGCTATGGCACATTGTGTTTCATTGCTGTGGTACTTGTACTAATATGCACATAACAATAAACTTGAACTGAACTGAACTGAACTGAAAAGCAGCATCCAAGAAAGTATAATAATACACACAATAATAATAAGTAGTAATATGAGATATTATAATATCATATAGAAAACAGAGTAAATATTGTATTATATAAAAGTGAATACATATAAAGTGATAAGAATATACAACCCCAAATCAGAAAAAGTTGGGACAGTATGAAAAACACAAATAAAAAATGAAAGTAGTGATTTCTAAATGTACTTTGACTTGTATTTCATTGCAGACAATGTGAACACAAATATTTCATGTTTTGTCTGGTCAACTTAATTTCATTTGTAAATATACATCCTTTCCTGTCATTCAGACCTGCAACACATTCCAAAAAAGGTTGGGACAGGAGCAATTTAGGGCTAGTAATCAGGTAAATTGGTTAAATAATGATGTGATTTGAAACAGGTGATGTCAACAGGTGATTGTAATTATGATTTGGTACAAAAGCAGCATCCAAGAAAGGTCTAGTCCTTTAGGAGCAAAGATGGGCCGAGGATCGCCAGTTTGCCAACAAATACGTGAGAAAATTATTGAAATGTTTAAAAACAATGTTCCTCAAAGAAAGATAGGAAGACATTTACTTATTTCACCTTCAACAGTGCATAACATAATTAAAAGATTCAAGGAATGAGGAGGAATTTCAGTGCGTAAAGGACAAGGGCGCAAGCCTAAGCTGAACAACCGTGATCTCCGATCCCTCAGGCGGCACTGCATCAAGAATCGTCATTCATCTATAAGCGATATCACCACATGGGCTCAGGACTACTTTGGCAAACCTTTGTCAAGTACCACAATACGTAGTTACAACCACAAATGCCAGTTAAAACTGTACTGTGCCAAAAGGAAGCCCTATGTTAACAGTGTCCAGAAGCGCCGTAGACTTCTCTGGGCTCGGAGGCATCTGGGATGGACCATCACACAGTGGAAACGTGTACTGTGGTCAGATGAATCAGTATTTCAGGTATTTTTTGGGAGAAATGGACGCCGTGTGCTCTGGACCAAAGAAGAAAAGGATCATCCAGACTGTTACCAGCAACAAGTCCAAAAGCTAGGGTCTGTCATGGTATGGGGTTGTGTCAGTGCCCTTGGCAAAGATAACTTGCACTTCTGTGATGGCACCATTAATGCTGAAAAGTACACAGAGATTTTGGAGCACAATATGCTGCCTTCAAGAAGACATCTTTTCCAGGGACGTCCATGCATATTTCAACAAGATAATATAAAACCACATTCTGCACACATTACAAAGTCCTGGCTGCGGAGGAAGAGGATACGGGTACTTGACTGGCCTGCCTGCAGTCCCGACCTGTCTCCAATAGAGAATGTGTGGCGCATTTTGAAGCGCAAAATGCGACAACGAAGACCCCGTACTGTTGCCCACCTTAAGACTTGTTTGCAGCAAGAATGGGACAAAATTACACCTGAAACACTTCATCACTTGGTGTCTTCAGTCCCTAAACGTCTTTTAAGTGTTGTGAAAATGGCAACATTACAAAGTGGTAAATGCTTTACTGTTCCAACTTTTTTTTAAATGTGTTGCAAGAACCAAAATAGGAATTTAGTTTCTTTGATAAAAAAGCAATAAAAATCATGAGGAACACATTAAATGATGTGCTGTTGTATTGTCTGCAATGAAATACAAGTCAAAGTACATTTCTGTTTTCCATACTGTCCCAACTTTTTCTGATTTGGGGTTGTATATATATATATATCTGTCTAATGGGTATAAGAAAGGGTTGAAAACAGTATCGAAAAGAGCGTCAAGAGGGAGAGAAAGTATAAAAAAAGCATTAAACAGCATTTTACAGTTTTTTACAATCACGTTGCTACTAATTTCAGAACCTTGACGTCATTTTTCAAAACTCTAGACACAAAACTCACAACGATCATCACTTGTAACACAGACTGTCCAATGTTCACAACATGGCATCGTGCATTCATATCTTTAAATAAATCTTTGGTTCAAAAAACTAATGTATTGTGAAATACTACTGAAAGGTTACTTTAGATCACAGACACACAAGCTACCCATAGTTTCACTGGGTCATCGTTACAATCATTAAATATTGTAGTACAGAATAGGTGATACATGTTTCATTATGGTACTAGATGTAAATACATCCCTGTAAAAGTACTGCAGTAGTAGAGAGAATACTACAGACACAGTGGAATCGTTGATCAAAACCTGAAATGTATTGATGAAAAACAATACAGTACGATCACAACATAGGTTTATTAGAATCAAAGCTAAATAATTAGCTAGGAAATAGAAAAGAAAAGACAGTACTGTAAAACATCAAATGCAGTGTTCCTCAACTTGCTTGTACTGTAATAAGCGAAACAAAGAAGTGATTACTGTACTTCTACATATTCATCAACTCTGTCTTGTAGATTTGGCCGCAGGTTCTCATCTACATCACAATTAGACAAACATCTTGGAAAAAACCTTCGGGCATGGTGAACAATGTGGTACGAGTATATATGTATGTATATATACAGTAGATATATAAAGTATATATCTCAATCATCAGTAACGAGTTGGCAGAATTGGACAAGTAATTCCAAGGGCCTGCATGCATACAGTGCAGTACTGTCAATACTGTAAATAGTCTCAAAGGTAGTACATAGGACCATAGTAACAGTGTCTGGTAAACAGTAGTACATTACAGTAAAGGTAGTACATGGGACCATAGTAACAGTGTCTGATAAACAGTAGTACATTACAGTAAAGGTAGTACATGGGACCATAGAAACAGTGTCTGATAAACAGTAGTACATTACAGTAAAGGTAGTACATGGGACCATAGTAACAGTGTCTGATAAACAGTAGTACATTACAGTAAAGGTAGTACATGGGACCATAGTAACAGTGTCTGATACAGTTTTTTACAGTCACGTTGCTACTAATTTCAGAACCTTGACGTCATTTTTCAAAACTCTAGACACAAAACTCACAACGATCATCACTTGTAACACAGACTGTCCAATGTTCAAAATATTGCATTGTGCATTCATATCTTTAAATAAATCTTGCACTTGCACAATCATTGGTTCAAAAAACAAATATATAGTGAAATACCATTGAAAGGTTACTTTAGATCAGCCACACACAAGCTACCCATAGTTTCACTGGGTCATCGTTACAATCATTAAATATTGTAGTACAAAATAGGTGATACATGTTTCATTATGGTACTAGATGTAGATACCTCCCTGTAAAAGTACTGCAGTAGTAGAGAGAATACTACAGACACAGTGGAATCATTGAATAAAACCTGAAATGTATTGATGAAAAACAATACAGTATGATCACAACATAGGTTTATTAGAATCAAAGCAAAATAATTAGCTAGGAAATAGAAAATAAATGACTCTACTGCAAAACATCAAATGCAGTGTTCCTCAACTTGCTTGTACTGTAAAAAGCAAAACAATGAAGTGATTACTGTACTTCTACATATTCATCAACTCTGTCTTGTAGATTTGGCCGCAGGTTCTCATCTACATCACAATTAGACAAACATCTTGGAAAAAACCTTCGGGCATGGTGAACAATGTGGTAAGAGTATATATGTATATGTATATGTATATATATATATATATATATATATATATATATATATACACAGTACTTTATATTATACTTTATTATATAAAGTATATATCTCAATCATCAGTAACGAGTTGGCAGAATTGGACAAATAATTCCAAGGGCCTGCATGCATACAGTGCAGTACTGTCAGTACTGTAGATACTCTCAAAGGTAGTACATGGGACCATAGAAACAGTGTCTGGTAAACATTACTGTAGTACATTACAGTAAAGACTGATGATGAAATATTACATCCATAGATACTGTCGTCTGATTGGTTCATGCTCCACACTAATTGGTGACAATGAATCTCGTTATCTTGAAACTTTCATGATCTAAACATGGAATATTTTTTATCTGTTTCCAACTATGCATTAAGAGTACTTCAACAGTTACTTATCATTTTGAGTAGTTGTATTGATTGATAGTTAGATCATTGTAATGAATTGAATAAACAATCATCTGAAATGTAATGTGTGAATTGCTTTTTGAAGTAGTAGTACTTTGATGTTAAGTTGTGTCATATTGAACAGCTGATCTTTGTTAAATGAACAAATGATCTTTGGTTTATGTGGATTGTATCCAAGCAACTGAAAAAAGTGTTAGAGTTTTGAAAAATGTGTATTTTGATCATTGGTTGTGAGTTTTGTGTCTAGAGTTTTGAAAAATGGCGTCAAGGTTCTGAAATTAGTAGCAAAGTTACTGTAAAAAAAACTGTAAAAAGCATCCAAAGTTTAAAATAAAATGGTTCAAAAAGAGTTAGGGGTTAGCGTCAATAGAAACATAAAAGAAGTGTAAAAAAGCGTCCAGTTCCAGGTTCAGGTTCTGGTTCTGGTCCAGGTCCAGGTCCAGGTCCAGGTTCAGGGTTCAGGTTCTGGTCCAGGTCCAGGTCCAGGTCCAGGTCCAGGTAGGTTTACCACTCCAGGCTGCGGTCAGGTGATGTGTTTGGATTAGCGTAAAGATGGATGCTGAGCCTCTGGAGGTTACGTTTTGGTTGACCCGGCAAAGAAAGCAAAGTCTGAGGAGTGGAAAACGTTGGACCATAATGAGAATAATGAGCCAGTGGGTTAAATGTGAAATGCAAAAGATGCGACATTCTGTTAAAGTACGTAGTAAGTAAAACGTATAAATGACTCATTCTTGACAAAAGGCTAAAGAGCTGTGTGTGTGTGTGTGCACATTTGAATAATTTTGGGCTGTAAACGTGTTTGGGCTTTTAAAAAGCTGTCAATCAAAATGTAATTATGTAATGTTGGGCCAAATTCTGTTGGGCTCGGGCCTTGTCGGGCTGAACTTTTAAAGCCCGATTACAGCTCTAGTCTGGAGTCTGTCAGTCTACGTCTGGAGTTCATGGACAGGTAGAAAGGTGAGTCCCTGTCAGCAGGAACAGGTAATTATGACTCAGAAGCTTTTAGTTTGATAGATTTACAGTAAGAATCCCTGCACCTCCTCTTCTTCTTTGTCTTCAGGATGTGAGAATCCTAGACAGGAAGCGCCATCGCAGTGCGATGAAGTCATCACAGCGCTCTGAACACTTCCAGGCTTTTAAAACGTACGTTTTCAGTCTCATTAGCCTCCAACTGTCAAACAGGAACATGAATTACACAACACAAGTTCAGAGATATCGAGTTGCTCAGGTTCTTTAGTGTATACAATATATGATTATCATAAACAGATCATGTCAACATCAATAAATATTGGTTAATGTTATCAGCCCAAATGTTCATATTGGTGCAGCGAGGTTTAAAGTCTAACCGGACTCTTTCTCAGGTCCAGCTGGTCCTGGACTCTGCACTGAGGTTCTTAAATTCTGCAGTGAGGTCAGACTGAGGTTTGACTGGGCCCAGAACTCTGCAGTGAGGCTCAGAGAGTCCTAAGGGGCAAGAACTCTGGTCCAAACCTGAGATTAAAACTCTAAGAACCAACTCTGCAGTCAGGTTTCTAGATTTTTACGCTGTTTTGGAGATGTTCTTGCTTCCAGACCGCGGTGCCGATAACGTGACATTGAGTCACAGCCTGTTGTGTAATACTGCTAAAACATGACTTACTGTAGACGTGTTAATACCTGTTATTAAAGTCATGTTGATGGCTTTGTTTCTCCCTGAACTCTTCAACTTGGTTTTATCAGTATACTATCTTCACACACACACACACACACACCTGGCGGTTAGATTTATCTTGACTTGATCCTGACTCACTGTGACATCATGGCAGGGCAGCGATGACCTCACAAGGTCAAGGTGGCTGCAGTTTTTAGACCCGGTGTATGATGGGAAATGCCTGGCTCAGCTGATCTAACAGCTGATTGGTTCAGAAGTAGGCTCATTGGAGATGAGCGGCAGCCTGTAAAGAGGGCGGGGACAAAGATCTGCGGTCAAGTCGGACAGTTTGTTGGCGATTGAAGCAGCCTTCAGTCTGAACAGGAAGTCACAGAAACACTCCCATCCTGTTAGATCCAACAGACTGTAGATGATGGTAAACATAATGTGTTCTGTTAACAGAAGAAATCAGTCCATATTCAATTAGTATTTACATCTTCTCATATTTCCACCACACGTTTTTTTTCGTGTGAGAAGCACGTTGGTGCAGACGTGTTTGCTTTTAAAGTGCAGTATAAACTAGAAATGTTGACAGTGTGCCTAATATGTGCACATCTCAACAGCACTGGCTAACAGTAAATGTGCTGTTTGACATGTTCTACAGTAGAGTCTCCATGATAGGAGGACTTTGTGTTTGGTTATTCACTGTGGCGATTTTAGACCCTTTTTAGGGGGGCTAAAGCCCCTAAATGTCATCTCAGCCCCCCTAAAAATTATAATAATAAAACAAAAACATTTTTTATATTTTTTAAATCAATTTTAGTGTTTCAAGTGAGAGTTTGCGAACTTGTCTGTTAGTGACAGAGGACAAACCGACACAGGCTCCAAGAAACCCGCGTCGCTGTCACCAATGCTATGCTATGTGTGTGTGTGTGTGTGTGTGTGTGTGTGTGTGTGTGTGTGTGTGTGTGTGTGTGTGTGTGTGTGTGTGTGTGTGTGTGTGTGTGTGTGTGTGTGTGTGTGTGTGTGTAATGATTGGGTCATGTGTAAATGTGTGAATGTTATGGGAGAGAGAGAAGCATCTGGATACAGGGTGATGTATGACTGCTGCAGTAATTTTATTATTATTATTATTATTATTATTATTATTAACATGATATACATAGTATGCTAATGCACTTTTTAAATTTAACTCGTAATGGATGGGTTGGCTGTAAAACTGAATTGCCCCTTGGGGACTAATAAAGTTATCTGAATCTGAATCTGAATGCACCTGTAACCCAGTCAAGGACATTTTTATTTATTTATTGTTTACACCTCATTATCGTTTAATTTGATTCTGGTAGTCCATAAAGGAACGATCGTACATTTTTTACATGTTCAATATATTTGCATTTATCCTCTGTTATAATAATAAATACATGTATTCATTGTATCCAGTGAAATTACTGATTTAGCAGGGGGGGGTTAACACTTTTGCAAGGCACTATATTGTACTGTCACATTCTCATCAGGGTCTGAGTCCCCCTAAAGGTCTGGTCCCAGAATCACCCCTGGTTATTCACAATTTTCAAGAAACTCTATTTAAACTTTAAAATGTTAGGGTAGTGTTCAACTTGCAAATCAATACTTTTTGAAATATTCAACCTTCTTTGAGACTTCTGCCATTTTTACATGATTGTGTTTTGGATAAAATGTTCAGACTCAGAGTGTTGATCCAACGGACTGACTGAGGAGAAGTAGATGCTAATTTATATTTACTTTGCTATACCATCCACAGTACTAACTGTGTTTAACTCTCATACATTTATTTTACATCAAAATGTAGGGAATCTTGTTCCCTTTCTAACTTGCTTAGGGAGGCAATCTGACTTTCACACGAGGCACAGCGAGCTTCCAAGTGAAGCCGTGTCCACCACCTGCTGCACTGCCTCCTGTACTAAATCCTACCAGAAATACCAGGAGAAGAGAAACAGGCCCTTTTTGGACAGCTCCTGTCCTCACATTTCTTACACAACACACACCGTTCTTGCACAGGATGATCAGCAGGGTGTCATATCTCTCACAGTATTAAACATTAAGCGATAGGAGTCACGGTTTTTGAGCTAGAAGCAGGACTATCTAAGGTGCGCCAGGGCCTGAAGTCAGTTAGGAGTCAGTCAGTTATGTTAGCCAGACATTATGTTAGCTGACAAATAACACCTCTTCTCCTTTCTTCATCTCTTCTCCTTCTCCTCCTGTGGAAGTACGTGATTTGTGCACTGAAGGAGTGGAGGGAGGGGGAGACTGTATGTTTGACAGGTCCAACATGTCCATTTAATGATAATTATACCTCTGACATTTGTTCCTTAATTCAAAGTCCAAACAGCAAAAATATTAGCATAACCAGAGAGATAAAGTTCAGTTGAATGGTGTTGTGGTGTCAATTATATGTGACTCGGAGCAGGTAACAAACAGGGAACCATCTGTCCTTCCAGATATTTTTTTCTATTGGCAGTTGGTATGAACAGAGCCAAACGTTTAGGTCTGGTGGAATCCATAGTTACATGTCTGCGACCGGTACAAGATTTCCTACATTTTGACCAACCGTGATGTATGAAGAGTGAAAACTGTAGGGGAGAGAGACATTTGTTTGGAAAAATGTCAGAGAATTGCACCACAGCTCCCCACTCTGTCCTCCCCTCTAACTCTCAACATACCGCCCCATACACACTGAAACGGTCTGAAAACTGGACCATACATACACTGTGATTTGGTAGAAACCGTGCTTGATATCAGAATGCCCATTCAGCCCAATAAAGGCCACAGTCTTGTCTTCGGTTTAAACTTTTAATTATTTTCTACATTAAAGTATGGTGACACAGCATGGCCCCAAAGAGGGGTTGTTTTGAGCGATGTTAAGCGATTTGACCAAAGATTTCCCATTAAAGTCTATGGGAAATTTTGTGCCATTTTTTGGCGATTTTATGAAAACCGCCTCCTGCACACTGGCTGCGTGGCGTGAGCGCGGCGTTTCTGCTGCGTGGCGTTTTCTATGTCTTTACACACCAGAAACGTGTCTGACGCGGCGCTGCTGCTGCTGCTGCTGCTCGCCTTGTCTGGACACATGGATGTTTCCCATCATCATAAACATAAATATATTCTGATCTGATTACAGCAAAAACAACGTCGGCAGTATTTGATGGCAAAATAGGCTCCAGAATATTTGGTTCTGTATTGACAGGTGACATATTTGAAAATACATGATTATTTATTATTATTTTAATTACATTTATAATATTTCTGCATTTATGTCAAAACCTCGAGACTTTCAAACATCAACATGTCATTTATTAATATGTATTAGTGTCTAAATGACATATAAACATCTTGTCTTTTCTATTTTGTCCGGAAACTCTTCCAACACGCTGGCGTGTGGCGTGAAAAATAGGCGTCTGTTCTGTTTCTAGCATGCACGCGTTTTCTGAGACGCGCGTGTCACGCAGGCAGCGTGCACGCTCTAACCTGTTACCATGGGAGCTGAAATAAAAACGGACACGCCACGCAGCTTACATGCTCATGCCACGAAGCCAGTGTGTAGGCGGCCATAGAAAACACATAGTACACCATTACACACGTTTTGATGTATTTATGTGCATGTGTTGGCAACTCTCCGTGAGTAGTAGCGGGACAAAAATGAAGATGAATAATAATAATAATAAGTATGGGGGATAATAGTTATTGTGCCGACGTTCTGCAATAGCACACTGAAAGAAATAAGGTGTAAACTGCTGTTGCTGCCTCAGTGTGGTCTCCTGGTCTCTGGGGGTGTGTGTGACGTTATTGATGAGGCGATGCTGCCCTCTGCTGGATAACAGATGCTGATGCAGAGAGAGGGTCTCCTTTGATAATAACTTTGAACAGAAACACTAAATAATTCAGACACCAGATGTTTATATTTAAAATAGTTTTAATGAAATTATTCCATTGAGTGGATGTCCCCACAGTGTTGCATGATGGGAGAATACACATTAAAATCAGCTCATTTACAGAGTTTCACCTCAAACCTTGGGGGGGTGAGTAAAACTCCCTTTCAGGGAGAAATCTGCGGTGTCTGACGGAGCCGGTCGGGGGTGTGATGAACAGTGACAATAAAGATAGTAAAGTAAAGATAATGGAACTATGACTAGAGATATTTTTCTAGAGATAGTTATTTTATTATGGACCACTTATTAAGCTGACCACTGCTTTATTAAAAAAGATATGAAAATGAACTAAAACAGCCACAGTAAAGCATCCAGACACAGACACATTCTCCCATCACAATGTATCCCTGACTGTACAGGACAGAGTACAAACAGTAATAAAGAGGAAGATCCTACTCATTTCTATTCAATACCCTTTGTACACTTTTCCCATAGGTGCATGATGCACAATAAAAAATACATACATAGTATGTACAAAGGTTAACAGGAGATGAAGTAATGGCATGATTTGGAGCTTATTGTTTTTGCGAAACAGCTCTCAGTGTGTCAACTAGTTCCTTCCTCTATCCGACCTCTTACTTAATCTGTCAACTGTGTAATAATGGGTTTTTAAGATCACTCTCGACGAAGACAGGGACCAAAAGAGGAAAGAGTTCACTGCTCAGACCACGCTGAACCTGACTGCTCTCCAGATATCAAGCAGACGCAGAGGATGCAGCAAATGGAGGCAGCTGATTATGTTAATGAAACACCGAGGCCAAAGCAGAAAGGCCGTCAGACAGGTAATAACCCGCTGCGTCAGTGGATGGTTCATGTGTAGCCTGCTGTTAAACAACACAGTTCTACTTATTGTACTCTATCAAGTGTTTGAACCCTTGTGTTGTCTTCCTGTCGACCATGCAACTTTTTTTTTCCTGCGTCAAAATTGAAAATTACAAATTTTATATTTTGTCAATGTTTTGGTCATCTTTTTCAAAAGTTTTGTCACTTTTTTCAACATTTCTTTTTGTTTTCACTTTTTCGTGATGTTTTTGTTGCTTTTTTTCAATTTTTTTTGTTACTTTATCCAATGTTTTTTCATGTTTTTTGTGCTTTTTTGTTATTTATTGGACGATTTTGATTTATTTTTGTCAATTGTACAATGTTCTTTAATCAATGCTTTTTCAAATGCTATAAATTGAATAAAGCACCCAAATTCAATGAAAGTAGAGAACTAATCGCTTATTTTACTTACAAAGAGTATTGTAGGGAACCATCCACGTTACTTTTTTTTTGGCAATTTGGTGGAAAGAAACGCACATTTCTGATAGAGACATTTTTTGAAAATGGATCAAATTTGACCCGAGGACAGGAGGGTTAAGCTGCACTAGTGGCACGGCCCAACAATCCTGTCCTTTAATACTGAAAAAGTGTTTACTGCTAAATATTTCATCAAAACTATGATCTTTGCAGAGTCTTAACTAAAGTGTTTTTATTGCATCATTTACATGAACACACACGAGGACGTGAACTTTAAATTACAATTATTGAATCTGTTGATTATTTCATTGATGAATCAATTCTTTGTTTGGTCCCTAAATGTCCAAAAATAGTGAAAATGTGGATCAGAGTTTACCAAAGAGCCCAAGATGACGTCCTGAAATATCTTGTTTTGTCCACAACTCAAAGATCTTGAGTTTCCTGTCCCAGAGGAGAGAAGACACTAGAACATATTCACATTTAACACGCTGGAATCAAAGTACTTTTATTGTTTTTTTCACGAAAAAATTATTCAAACTGATTAATCGATTTTCAAAATAGTTGGCGATTGATTTAATAGTTGACAACTTAGTGATTCAACATTGCAGCTCTAGTGAGCTCTAGTATTAAAGTCCTGTGAGACATAAATTGTTACATAACAGCGATCATGTTTCATGTTTCTTGCCCTACTGGACGTCATTGTAGCGATGTCACCAGTTCATTTGGGAGAACAGAAGAAAAAA
>CM042444.1:32014859-32087936 GCA_023631565.1 Gymnocephalus cernua
CCGTTTTCAAAAAGTTTCTATTTCAGAAATTTGGGTTTCTTTCAACCACTGTGGATGGATGTAAAATAACTGATCAGTTCAATACTTTCATTGAATGTGGGTGTTTTATTCAATTTTGTAGCTTTTTGAAAAAAAAAATGACACAAGAACACTGACAAAATGGACAATACGTCTAAATTAAAAAAAAAGATAAAAGTGGGAAAAAAATAACAAAAACAGAAAGTTTCCTGGTCGATGGGAAGACAACACAAGGGTTAACACACGTCAAGGTACGGTTCAAAGGATGGCTGTGGAGGAAACAAGGGGCCCTTAACTCAAGAGAATGTCTATACTAGAAAATGGGTAATTTGTTCATTTTCTATTTTCACATGGACTCATGACCGTTTTTTGTTATTATTATGTGTCTGATGATTTCTTTTTAATCCATCAAGATGTTATTTTAATATCTTTTCTAGTATCTAGTCACATTTCATTATCTTGTCAAGTACGTCAGCAGATACTTCCATTATATTCAAAGTACCTTCATGTGTTTGTTAGGATGTACTTTTTGGTCATTGTGAAATGAAATCTTTTTGTATGTTATGTGGAAATACAATAAATATACAATAAATGTATTTGTCCTAGTTAACATCACACACAGACTGAATTTAAATCTTTTAACATTTAACTTGTGTATTGTATCTTCTATCATAATTACACAATGTTTCCAAAGTCTCATAAGCTGACTTTACCTTCTTTAACTCAGTGTAGACTTAATAAGTCTTAGTTTGTAGTCTTACATTTTCCAGGATAAAAAGAAACATTTACTGAAAAACGAGGAAGAAGAGGGAGAGAGAGATTCTATATGCTGCAAAAAGTAGCTCCTGAACACATCTCAAAGTTGGAGCCTGAAGATTAAAAATAATCTTAACTCTCCTGGTCCTCGGGTCTAATTTGACCCATTTTCAAAATGTTTCTATATCAGAATTGTGGGTGTCTTTTAAAGGTCCCATGGCATGAAAATGTCACTTTATGAGGTATTTTAACATTAATATGAGTTCCCCCAGTGTAGGAGCGGTCAGTAAATCAACGCGCATTCTTTCGTAGCGTCACAATGATATGTTCCTTTATTTTATAACAGCAACAGCAACGTAAATAAAGCTTCTTAAACAGAAAGTAAAAAAACGCTTGTCTCACAAAATGCGGTTGAAAACTAGTTTGCCCTTCCGCTCTCTAGGAAAAATCACCCCCACCTGTCTCAGGTGACGTCTACATATAGAGTTAACACCCTCTGACGTCATCATTCTATCATCATCATCATCAACAGTAATTATGATCTGCATCAATTGAGACATATATACATATAGACATACATATATACACACACACATATATAGGTATCGGCATTATTATAAATTACATGAATGTGATTAAGTATAAAACACAAATCAGTGTAATGGCTTCAACACTCCGGCCCCTAATTGACCGGTACAGGGCAATTCATACATCCATACATGGGAAGCATACACTCAAGAGTCCTTAGTGACAATATTCAAGATTGTCCATAGAATTTCAAAAATAAGCCAAAAATAAATATTCCATTTAGTTTCGATAGTCCATTCTGCAAGATAACTTCATAGAAATTCCAAAAAGAAGGATCAAGGATGCAGATCTTGAGAGGAGAAAACAAAAAGAGAAGAGAAAAACAAAAAAAAGGTAAGTCCATCTGAAGTCCTTACAGGAATTTAGTAAAGAAAAGGGGGAAAAAACAGCATAGGTCAGGTTTCATCAGTTCATGTCTTGTAGAAGGCAGAGCTTTGTGATGGGCCTTTCTAAGGACCCATTTTGTGTCCTGATCTTGACCCGACGTACATGTCCCTTCTTGTCGGGAAAGATTTCCGTGATTCTGCCCATAGGCCAGGAGTTGCGTGGTGAGCTTTCATCGATTATCAGCACTATGTCTCCGTGCTTTAGATTCTTTTTAATCTTATTCCATTTCTGTCTTTCTTGTAGCAATGGGAGGTATTCTCGTGTCCAGCGTTTCCAGAAGAGATCGGCTATGTATTGGGTCTGTTTCCATCTTCTTCTGGAATAGGTATCACTTTTGTTAAATAGTCCAGGTGGAAGAGTAGGCATTCTCTTCATTTGAAGCAGGTGGTTGGGTGTCAGAGGTTCTGGATCTTTCGCATCTTGAGATAAGACTGTGATGGGCCGGTCATTCATGATCGCTTCTACTTCGCATAGAGCTGTTTGGAGACTCTCGTCATCCAAGGTCTGTTCCCTAGTGATGGAGTAGAGGATCCTTTTGATTATCCGAATGAGCCGCTCCCATACTCCTCCATGATGAGGACCGTAGGGAGGATTAAATGTCCATTTGATACCTTCAGCGTGAATCGAATGCTGGATTTTTCTGAGGTTAAGGTGAGTAAGTGCTTCTCGAAGCTCCCGTTCTGTCCCAACGAAATTTGTACCGTTATCAGAAACAATTTCCTTCACTTGGCCTCGCCTGCAGACAAATCGTCGGAGTGCAGAAATGCAAGAGTCCGTATCCATTGAGTATGCCATCTCTAGGTGTACGGCTCTGCTTGCGAGGCACGTAAACAAGACTCCATACCTTTTGACTTTGCTGCGGCCACGCTTGGCTTCTATGGGACCAAAGTAGTCCAGTCCAGAATGAGTAAAGGTTGGCAAATCAGGCGTTATCCTGTGTAGAGGTAAGTCAGACATCTTTTGTGTCATTGCTGTGCCATGCCATCTCCTGCAAAGTACACAATCCCGTGTTATACTTCTCGCCGCAGAATTTGCTCTAATGATCCAGTATTTTGTTCTGAGCTTTGCGATCATTTGGTTTCTGCCACAATGACCCATCAAGGTGTGGGTATGGTGTAGGAGTATCTTTGACAGGTGATTGTCCTTGGGCAAAATGGCTGGATGCTTAATTTCCTCTGGCATTGCTAGCTTACTTAGTCTTCCTCCAACTCTCAGGATACCATGTTGGAGGATGGGATCCAATTTATAGATCCTACTGTTTCTCTTTATGGGTAGGCCCTTTTGTAGAGAGGTCATCTCATCTTGGAAGGATTGTTGTTGGACATAGGACACGAGTGATTGTTCAGCCTTGGCTAGATCCTCCACAGTTAGCTGTAACAGAGTTGAGTCACCAATTGTCTTTTTTAAAGTCACTTGTCTCACAGTTTCTTTGATTTTTAAGAGCCAAGCTGTTGATCGAATCAATTTGTCCCATGATGAGAAGTGCTCGATAAAACGAGTCAGAGGACTTTGATCCTGCAGCACACCTGTACTGAAAGCCACAGCTACCTTCCTGACCTCCGGGTCGCCATGGGACAGTGTGGGTGATACTTGGATCACTGGCCAGTCTGTTTCAGGTTGCATCAGAAAATGTGGCCCTCCTAGCCAGTATCCTTCTTGCAGGAAGGTCACGGCTTTCATTCCTCTTGATGCACTGTCTGCGGGGTTAAGTCCAGTCTTTATGTGGCGCCATTGGGATTTGTGTGTCAGGTCCCGAATAATGGACACTCTGTTAGCCACGTAGGTTTGAAATCTTCTGGAATCATTTTGGATGTATTTTAAGACGGCGGTGCTGTCTGTCCAAAAAACAGAGTCTCCGAGGGTTAACTCAAGCTCTCTCCTCAGCATCCTGTCTATCCTAGCTGCAAGGACTGCGCTGGCAAGCTCCAGCCTGGGGATAGTGACCATCTTTAAAGGTGCAACCCTTGCCTTTCCAATCACAAACGCAATGTGAGGTGGTCCACCGTCACGAGTCAGTTTCAGATAACTGACGGCCCCGTAACCTCGCTCACTTGCATCACAGAAGTGGTGCATCTGTGCCCCAGTGACTTCAAAATCTGGTGGCCTAAGACTTCTCCTGATTCTTAAGCTGGAGATCAGGTTAAGATCTTTCAGCCACTCCTTCCATTTATCTGTGTAAGCAGTCGGTATTGACTCATCCCATCCACAATTTAGTTTGTGCAGGTCCTGTAGTATTCCTTTCCCGGTCAGCAGGACTGGTGCTAGGAACCCTAGAGGGTCGTACACTGAATTTAACACAGACAGAATGCTTCTGCGGGTGACTGATGGTTGTTTCGGGGTGATCGAGAAGAAAAACATGTCTGACTCAACGTCCCATTGCATGCCAAGAGCCCTTTCTAGGGGCAGTTTGTCTTTATCAAGGTCTAGATCCTTGACCTCTTTTGCTCTCTCATCCGCTGGAATAGAGGCAAGGACTGCACGACTGTTACTGGTCCATTTGGTGAGCTTAAATCCACCTGTGGCGCATACTGATCTGAGCTCCTTCACCAGACAGATTGCTTGATTCTCATTTGGGACAGATTTGAGACAGTCGTCTACATAAAAGTTGTGACGAATGGTGCTGAGGACTTCAGTGCTACACTTTCCTTCATTATCATCAGCCGTCCGCTTCAGTGCAAAATTGACACAGCTCGGGGATGAGACTGCTCCAAAAAGATGCACCGTCATCCGGTACTCTGCTAGCGGTAGTTTGGTGTCGCTGTCTGGCCACCACAGAAATCTGAGGAAGTCCACATCATCTTTAGGAATTCTTACTTGATGGAACATTCCTTCTATGTCCCCCATCACTGCTACTGGTTCCTGTCGGAATCTGAGAAGTACACCCAACAAGGTGTTCGTAAGGTCAGGGCCCTGTAGCAGCTCCGAATTTAGGGAAGTTCCTTGGAACGAAGAAGTACAATCGAAAACCACTCGTATTGTTTTTTTTCTTTTGTGGTAGACACCATGGTGAGGAATGTACCACAGTCTACCATCTTTCCGGGTAAGTTGTTCCTCTGGCACTCTTTCTGCATGCCCTTTTCTCAAGACATCATTCATGAAACCATTATAGTCCTTCCGAAAGGCTTCATCTTTCTGAAATCTGCAGGCAAGACTCAGTGCTCTTTGTTCCGCCACCTTCCTGTTGTTTGGCAGGCTGATGTTATCCCGACGGAACGGAAGTCGTATTTCATAGTGGCCATCTTTTCTTTTGACTGAGCTGTTCATTTCATGCAAGAATTTCTTGTCTTCAAATGAGTTTTCTTGTCTTTCATTGTAAGCCAACTCTGAGAAGTCCTGGTTGTATTGGTGTACAAGGAGCTCTTCCAGTTTGACCACTGATATCTTATTAGACATTATCCGGGGTCGACCATGCTCATCCCTAAATGCAGTACCGCCAAGAGGTCCATTTATTGTCCATCCTAGGCGTGTTAGGACTGCGTAGGGTCCCTCACCTTGGCTATTGATCACTCTCAATGGCTCCATAGCCTTTGGGACATTTGCACCGATCAATAAGCTTACTTCTGCCTTGAGGGGTCTTAAGTGGACATCCTTTAAGTAAGGCCATCCTTTTATGTCCTCCTCTGTGGGAATGTTCTCTTCACTAACAGGAATAGCATTTTGTGTAAAGACCTCAGGAAGCTCTCTAAAACTATTGCCATCCAGGCTGCATACCTCCAGTCCTCTCATAACATGGGTTTTCACAGGCTTTTCATGACCCATCGTTCGGAGTAGGATCTCTGTCTTCTTTCCTCTGACAGACAATTGTTCCATCAGTTTCTCTGTGACAAAAGTAGCATTGCTTCCAGGATCTAGAAACGCATAGGTTTCTATCAAACAGCTGCCTTTATGTACCTTCACCTTTACGGGTACCACTGCTAACTTGTAGTCTGTGGTTCTATTTCCTGTTTGTGCAGCTAATGACACCATAGCAATGTGTGCTGCTGCTGAAACTTTAGCAATGGAGTTGTACCTGGTGTCTGAATCCTGCTTAGCTGCTGGCTTGGGATTTCTTGGTATAAAGTCCTTGATATGCAAGACAGTGGGATGTTTCTTCTCACAGTAACGACACGTTAGACGTTTCTTGCATTCTTTACTTATATGACCTTTGACCAAGCAGGCAAAGCAGAGTCCATTTTTCTTTAGCAGCTCGACTTTCTCCTTATGAGGAATCCTTGTTATTATCTCACATTTTTCCATCACATGCTCTCCTTTACAGAAAGCGCAAGGCTTGGCGAAAGCGTCAATGGCTGTACGGATGCCTTCTGGCTTGTCTTCCCTTTTCTGTGCATTGATGATCATGTCGGTTTCTTTTTTGGGAACAATAGTCGTAACAAAGCTTTTCTTGCTGCCAGATCCCATATACGATGAGTCTCTCTTGGGCCTTTTCACATTTATGTTTCCAGCAGAATCCTGGATGTCCCCGAAGACAGGATCTTGAATGATTCTGGCCTGTTTTTCCATAAACAGAACAAGGTCATGAAATTTAGGTCTCTGCTGTGTTCTTTCAGTGATGTCACATACAGCAGACCGCCATTTCTCTCGAAGTTTAAATGGGAGTTTGGAAACAAGTCTTTTCATGTTAGATGGTGAGTCCAGCTCCGACATGTATGGAAGCTCCTGAATTGCGTTACCACAACCTCTTAGATAGAGGGCATAGCTGTGAAGTGCCTTTCCATCATCTGTACGTATTTGATTCCAGTTTAAGGCCTTTTCAACGTATGCAGATGTGACTTTGAAATCGTCACCAAAATGATATTTAAGTAGGCGCTTTGCTTCCGCATATCCAGTTGTTGGGTTCATGTGAAAGCAGCTTTGAACTAGTTCTTTTGGCTGGCCTATGGTGTACTGCTCCAGGAAGTACAGTCGATCCTCGTTACTGTTAGTTTTGTCCTCAATGTTGTGCTTAAAAGCCTTCATAAATGGCCTGAAAGTGAGAGGATCACCATCGAACACCGGCACCTCCCTTCTTGGGAGTTTAGATTCTTTCTGCTGTATCACCAGCAGGTCCGCCAAGTCTGTTTGTCTTTGTATGATGTTTGTGAGGTCGATGCCCTGAGCCATTTCGCTTCTGGGAGTAGATTCACCTTGTCTATGTGGTCCATCAGATACAACAACTCTAAATGGGGGGAGGTTTGTTGCAGTCCTTGGTGTTTGCTCAGACCCTTTTGTGATCACAGTTAATGGTGGGTACCGAGTGCGTATCAATTTTTGTAAAGGTGTTTTAGGTATAGCTCCTATCCGTGCAAACTCCGGTTGTGCGAGGCTTCCTTCTGTGTTATCAGACGCATTTCTTTGGTCATCCATTTCTTTTCCGGATTCTGAGGCTTTATCACTTTCAAATTCCTCTAGAGCCTTTAGCCTTGCATCAGCTGCAGCAATATCTGCTTCCAAGTCCAATGATTCCATTTTTAAACCCAGCTGATGCTTCTCCATTTCAAATTGATGTTTCCTTTTGAGAGCTTCAGCTCTGGCCTGCAGAGCAGCTTTGTCTGCAGCAGCCTTCATACGCGCTGAACCAAGGGATGAAGATTTGGAACCTTTAGAACTTTTAGAACCTTTTGAGCCGGTCTGTGAGACAATGTCTCCAACATCCACAAGAGCTTGTGGATCAGACTGAGTTTTTATCCATTGATCCACCTCCTTTAGAAAAACATCATAGTCAGCCATTTTGGGCTCATACCAATTGGAAGTCTCATTCATTCTCACATCCTCAGGCAGCAGCTCCTGAATAGATTCATGACACTTTGTAAATTCGTCCAGCAGTCTTAGAAATTCATGTGCACCATCATTAATATTGGCAACATCAGCACCCTCTTTCATCAGTGTTTTTATTTCATTCATTTTCCGTGTACAATGTGAAAGTTTCCCTCTACGTGATGCACTGAGTGATTTGAACGCTTTCCCCTGTTGCGCAGCGACCTTTTCATTAATATTAATTCCGGCTTCAGTGACTCCACATTCAGTTCCCTCTGCCATTGTTTCAGTTTTCGTTTTCAGCCTTTAATATTCGTTTGTACAGGTTTTATTTATTTTTTCTCAAGTACATCCGATAGCGTTATTTGAATATTAGTTAGTATTTCGGTGATTATTCATTTAGTTATATCTCTTGCGCACAGCCGTGCTTTGTTTCCTTTTCAGTCCGTTTAGACCGTTTAAATTTGTTTTTCTTTCCGTGAGCGTATATCCTTTTTTTTTTCCAGGTACCTTTCCTCGTTGCCTCGTATAGGCTTATTACCTTTTATTTCCATCTGCTCGTGATATTTTCATTCATATCTGAGCGTCGCTTTTAAGGTTTCCGGATTGCGTGTAGCGATGTCGGACTGCGGTGTGCAGCCTTTAGTTTCAGTAAATTCGTAGTTTATAGGCACACTTATGGATTTAATAGTCTGCTCATCAAACATTTCTTTCATATATTCGTCACTTTTGAATGTTTGATCGTAACCAGAATTCCACATGTACTCACGGTACCGGTGAAATCAGATTCTGGCAGCAGTCCAGATCCATCCGAAAACACTGACCCCAGTCTCATCCATTCATTTCCATTTTGACTGGCGTCCTTTCTGGCGTTCAGATGGGCTAGTTTTCAACTTAACTGTAGGAGCGGTCAGTAAATCAACGCGCATTCTTTCGTAGCGTCACAATGATATGTTCCTTTATTTTATAACAGCAACAGCAACGTAAATAAAGCTTCTTAAACAGAAAGTAAAAAACCGCTTGTCTCACAAAATGCGGTTGAAAACTAGTTTGCCCTTCCGCTCTCTAGGAAAAATCACCCCCACCTGTCTCAGGTGACGTCTACATATAGAGTTAACACCCTCTGACGTCATCATTCTATCATCATCATCATCAACAGTAATTATGATCTGCATCAATTGAGACATATATACATATATAGACATACATATATACACACACACATATATAGGTATCGGCATTATTATAAATTACATGAATGTGATTAAGTATAAAACACAAATCAGTGTAATGGCTTCAACACCCAGCCTGCCTATGGCCCCCCCAGTGGCTAGAAATGGTGATAGGTGTAAACCGAGCCCTGGGTATCCTGCTCTGACTTTGAGAAAAAGAAAGCTCAGATGGACCAATCAGGAATCTTCCCCTTATGACGTCATAAGGGGAAAGGTTACCTCCCCTTTCTCTGCTTTGCCTGCCCAGAGAATTTGGCCCCCCCATGAGAGAGAGACATCATGGCTTTCAAATTTTCAAATGAGCAAAGTGGCAGTTGGTCAAGGCCACCCCCCCCCCCCTCTCCTCCTCAATAGCTACAGACACAGAAATGACGCGTCCTAAAGCTCATTGTGGGACTGGCTCTAGTGGCTGGAATTCTGCACCAAGGCTGAATTTTGGGAAAGAGACTTCAGATACAGTATTAGGGGACCACTAAGGTCTATATAAAAGAGACTTCAGATCCAGTATTAGGGGACCACTAAGGTCTATATAAAAGAGACTTCAGATACAGTATTAGGGACCACTGAGGTCTATATAAAAGAGACTTCAGATACAGTATTAGGGGACCACTAAGGTCTATATAAAAGAGACTTCAGATCCAGTATTAGGGGACCACTAAGGTCTATATAAAAGAGACTTCAGATACAGTATTAGGGACCACTGAGGTCTATATAAAAGAGACTTCAGATACAGTATTAGGGGACCACTGAGGTCTATATAAAAGAGACTTCAGATACAGTATTAGGGACCACTGAGGTCTATATAAAAGAGACTTCAGATCCAGTATTAGGGGACCACTGAGGTCTATATAAAAGAGACTTCAGATACAGTATTAGGGACCACTGAGGTCTATATAAAAGAGACTTCAGATACAGTATTAGGGACCACTGAGGTCTATATAAAAGAGACTTCAGATACAGTATTAGGGGACCACTAAGGTCTATATAAAAGAGACTTCAGATACAGTATTAGGGGACCACTGAGGTCTATATAAAAGAGACTTCAGATTCAGTATTAGGGGACCACTAAGGTCTATATAAAAGAGACTTCAGATACAGTATTAGGGGACCACTAAGGTCTATATAAAAGAGACTTCAGATACAGTATTAGGGGACCACTAAGGTATATATAAAGAGACTTCAGATACAGTATTAGGGGACCACTAAGGTCTATATAAAAGAGACTTCAGATACAGTATTAGAGGACCACTAAGGTCTATATAAAAGAGACTTCAGATACAGTATTAGGGGACCACTGAGGTCTATATAAAAGAGACTTCAGATACAGTATTAGGGGACCACTAAGGTCTATATAAAAGAGACTTCAGATACAGTATTAGGGGACCACTGAGGTCTATATAAAAGAGACTTCAGATACAGTATTAGGGGACCACTGAGGTCTATATAAAAGAGACTTCAGATACAGTATTAGGGGACCACTGAGGTCTATATAAAAGAGACTTCAGATACAGTATTAGGGGACCACTAAGGTCTATATAAAAGAGACTTCAGATACAGTATTAGGGGACCACTAAGGTCTATATAAAAGAGACTTCAGATCCAGTATTAGGGGACCACTAAGGTCTATATAAAAGAGACTTCAGATACAGTATTAGGGACCACTGAGGTCTATATAAAAGAGACTTCAGATACAGTATTAGGGGACCACTAAGGTCTATATAAAAGAGACTTCAGATCCAGTATTAGGGGACCACTAAGGTCTATATAAAAGAGACTTCAGATACAGTATTAGGGACCACTGAGGTCTATATAAAAGAGACTTCAGATACAGTATTAGGGGACCACTGAGGTCTATATAAAAGAGACTTCAGATACAGTATTAGGGACCACTGAGGTCTATATAAAAGAGACTTCAGATACAGTATTAGGGGACCACTAAGGTCTATATAAAAGAGACGTCAGATACAGTATTAGGGGACCACTGAGGTCTATATAAAAGAGACTTCAGATTCAGTATTAGGGGACCACTAAGGTCTATATAAAAGAGACTTCAGATACAGTATTAGGGACCACTGAGGTCTATATAAAAGAGACTTCAGATACAGTATTAGGGACCACTGAGGTCTATATAAAAGAGACTTCAGATACAGTATTAGGGACCACTGAGGTCTATATAAAAGAGACTTCAGATACAGTATTAGGGGACCACTAAGGTCTATATAAAAGAGACGTCAGATACAGTATTAGGGGACCACTGAGGTCTATATAAAAGAGACTTCAGATTCAGTATTAGGGGACCACTAAGGTCTATATAAAAGAGACTTCAGATACAGTATTAGGGGACCACTAAGGTCTATATAAAAGAGACTTCAGATACAGTATTAGGGGACCACTGAGGTCTATATAAAAGAGACTTCAGATACAGTATTAGGGGACCACTAAGGTCTATATAAAAGAGACTTCAGATACAGTATTAGGGGACCACTGAGGTCTATATAAAAGAGACTTCAGATACAGTATTAGGGGACCACTGAGGTCTATATAAAAGAGACTTCAGATACAGTATTAGGGACCACTGAGGTCTATATAAAAGAGACTTCAGATACAGTATTAGGGACCACTGAGGTCTATATAAAAGAGACTTCAGATACAGTATTAGGGGACCACTGAGGTCTATATAAAAGAGACTTCAGATACAGTATTAGGGACCACTGAGGTCTATATAAAAGAGACTTCAGATACAGTATTAGGGGACCACTAAGGTCTATATAAAAGAGACTTCAGATACAGTATTAGGGGACCACTGAGGTCTATATAAAAGAGACTTCAGATTCAGTATTAGGGGACCACTAAGGTCTATATAAAAGAGACTTCAGATACAGTATTAGGGGACCACTAAGGTCTATATAAAAGAGACTTCAGATACAGTATTAGGGGACCACTAAGGTATATATAAAGAGACTTCAGATACAGTATTAGGGGACCACTAAGGTCTATATAAAAGAGACTTCAGATACAGTATTAGAGGACCACTAAGGTCTATATAAAAGAGACTTCAGATACAGTATTAGGGGACCACTGAGGTCTATATAAAAGAGACTTCAGATACAGTATTAGGGGACCACTAAGGTCTATATAAAAGAGACTTCAGATACAGTATTAGGGGACCACTGAGGTCTATATAAAAGAGACTTCAGATACAGTATTAGGGGACCACTGAGGTCTATATAAAAGAGACTTCAGATACAGTATTAGGGGACCACTGAGGTCTATATAAAAGAGACTTCAGATACAGTATTAGGGGACCACTAAGGTCTATATAAAAGAGACTTCAGATACAGTATTAGGGGACCACTGAGGTCTATATAAAAGAGACTTCAGATACAGTATTAGGGGACCACTGAGGTCTATATAAAAGCATGCAAAGAGCACCACGTCATGGGACCTTTAACCAAATTGTCAAAACAAATAACATGGATGGTTCCATACAGCGCTCTTTACAAGTAAAATAAATGATCATTTCACTACTTTCACTGAATGTCGGTGTTTTATTCAATTTCATATCATTTGAAAATGAATTCATCAAAGAATGCTGAAAAAGGAGCCAAAAACGTTTAAAAAATATTCTTGAAAAACGCAGACAAAAATCAACAAAAACATTGGAAAAAGTGACAAAAGTGTCGAAAAGTCAACCAAAATGTTAAAAATAACTGAATTTTAAATATATAGAAAAACAAAACATTGCATGGTCGTTAAGAAGACAACACAAGGGTTAAAAAAGGACTCTCCAGGAGAGGTAACAACATTAAAGTTAATTTGTCAGTATTTGACAGCCTATTCAATTCAATTTTATTTATAGTATCAAATCATATCAGGAGTTATCTTAAGACACTTTACAGATAGAGTAGGTCTAGACCACACTCTATAATTTACAAATTCCACACTCTATAATTTAATTTATAATTTACCCCTGTACCCCGAGATTACTCCCAGAAGGACCCCAGAGCAACCTACCCTACCAGAGACGGAGACTCGAGTTCCAGACTCTGACTCGAGTCTCACTTAAGTCAGACACACACACACACACACACACACACACACACACACACACACACACACACACACACACACACACACACACACACACACACACAATTCAATTCAATTCCATTTTTATTTATAGTATCAAATCATAACAAGAGTTATCTCAAGACACTTTACAGATAGAGTAGGTCTACACCACACTCTATAATTTACAAAGACCCAACAATTCTAGTAATTCTAGTACACACACACACACAGAGAGAGACACAGACACATGCACACACACACACACACACACACACACACACACACACACACACACACACACACACACACACACACACACACACACACACACACACAGTGACTTCAGACATTGAGTAGTTAAACTTAAAGAAAACTGACATTTACATATTTGACTTGGTAACAAAGAGCTTGCTGTGAACATAACGTAGGGTAATTTACATATTTATTACTTAGGCTGCTAAGTTATTATGAATGTGCAATACGCAATCTGTTATCTGTAATGTGCATTGTAATGTGCAAGTAATTGTTTAATAGTTGTACATTTTTTGTGTTTGTTGTGATTGTTGTTGTGTTTTTTTAATACTCAGGGAGTGCCAATGTATTTTTGTTGTAATACTGCCAGACAGTGTTGCAATGACAATAAAGCCTCTTACAGTATGTCATATTTGGGGCGGCTGTGGCTTAGGTTCCTGCCAATCAGAAGGCTGGTGGTTTGATCCCTGGCCCTGCAGTCCCATGTTGAAGTGTCCTTGGGCAAGACACGGAACCCTGAACTGCTCCAGATGCTGCACCATCAGTTTGATATGAATCCTATTTCTCTATATCTGTATATCTGTATTAATGTCTGTGTCCAAACCGGCAGCGACAGATGCCACCGACAAAGAGCCTGAGTCTGTCTGAGGTTTCTGCCTAAAAAGAAGGTTTTCCTCACCAGTGTCGCACCAAATGCTTGCTCGTGGGGATTTGTTGGGTCTTTGTAAATTATAGTGTGGTCTAGACCTACTCTATCTGTAAAGTGTCTCCAGATAACTCTTGTTTTGATTTAATACTGTAAATAAAATGTAATTGAATAGAAAATTAGCTTATTGCGTTGTTATCAACTGGTATTGCTAACAATAGCTAACCTAGCTAGAGCTAACCCCACAATGACAATGAGACTTGTTAAATTGAAGCAGTCAACTCGGTGTGACATCCGTCCCAGCTCTGGTTTCTGAGTTCTGAGGTCAATGGAACGCACTATTATTACACCAGGAAACCAGGGGACCCAAAGATCGGAAGAAATGGCTTAGACAACAGTTAAAGGGAAGTCGAATAATAAAATCCATCTGCGTGTGAGATGAGATCCTCGGAGCTGTTACTCTGCACTCCTTCCTCTTCAGTCAGCCCTCCTTCAGCTGCAGAAACAAGCTGATTATAATAAAGCAGCTCAACGTTCTTCTGTCTGTCCGGCTTCTGCCCCCTGCTGGCCTGGAGAGACATGACAGCACACAGATGTGACTTCCTGCATCACTCCTCTCTTCAGTTCAACAAACACAGACTGACTGCTTGATTTCAGTCAGTGGTCGACACCAGGGGTTGATCATAAACTGTGTAAGAGAAGCCCAAACCTCTGGATGGCCCCCTGGTGTAATCTCTAAATGTTGGGCACCGTTTTGCTGTGGTTCCTCTGAACGATGTGAAACGGTGTGCAGCGAGCTTTGCAACACAGTCTCACTCCCTACTGGTCAAATGTCTGACGCATGGTTAAGGAACCCTGGCGTCAAGTTCCAACGACAGAGCCTTTTACGTTGTTTTTCAACGTGGGGGTCCGTCAGAGAGACATTTATGTTAATCCCTCACCGTATGATATGGACAAAAGGAAGAACACGCCCCCTTAACTCAACATCTGTGGCAGTTTTGGTATTTTTAGCCCAATAAAAGCTGTTTCAATCAACATTTATTCACAAAATCTCATCATGGTTTATATGCATTTCTTTTAATGTAATTATTTTGGTCTATTTCGGCCAGGGAAGCTGGATGGCTTTATGTTTATTGACATTTTTAAAACTATAACGCTACATCTATCAACATTTAAATTTTATCATGGTATTCATGTCTTTATTTAAATAATATTTCGGTCTTATTGCCGGTGAAATATTACAATATGCTGTAAAACAGAATGCTACGATAAGATCCGAGCTGGGCGCATGCAAAGCCCATATCCCACAATGCAACGCAGCCATTCATATCAGAGAATCGGACAGCGATCAGCAGGTCTTTAACATCAGTATCGCTTCAATCTACATACTGTATATATAATCAGTGATTTTATCACCAACAACAACACGTTGCTCAGTTTTCTTCCAGTAAGTTATGCAGCGTAATAACATTTAAAAAAAAAAAAAAAAAATCAGCTGAAGACTGCAGAAGTGACGTAGTACAGCAATCTGAAATGGAATGAAGCCCATTCACGGCGGACGGCAGAAACACAGGAGCCGAACACGTCCAGCTGCCCACCCCGGAAGAACTACAAGTACACTAACTTTGTAACAGGTTCTGGGCCGCGTCTATAATGGGAGTTGTAGTTTTTAAATGTATTGATATATTTATATTTATATTTCTCATAATTAGAAGTTGGCAGTGTAGAATTGTGGATGCCCCCTGGGGTTCTGTGGGATGGGGAACACACTGGTGTCATCAGATTTTAAAAATCGAATCGTTAAATAGGTGAAAATAGCTTATTACCATATTTGACAGTGCTTACAGTGGTTAAATTGGTGACCATATTTACATGACAGCTGAGGTCCAGAGCTTTCTATAACAGCTGGTCCCATGTTTGTAGCATCTTCTGTTGCTAAATGACAAGCCTTCAAACATGGACTAGGTTCAAGGTTCAGAGGTCAATAAGTGATGCCTGCACAGTGTGCTCGGGTGTTGACCTGGACACGTCTAGCGGGTCCGATCTAGCATCGACTGAGATTTTGGCTTCACTTTGTAAAGAGGGAGGAAGTGATGATGCTGCAGCCATTTTAGATACAGTGAGTGGTCTAAACAACAGGTGTGTGTCCGTACCTTACAGTAGAAGTAAAGAGCAGTGATCACCAACAGCAGAGTCAGAGAGAACACGACCACTCCGATGATAAAAGGCCTTCGAGTAGATGGATCTGATGATGGATCTGATGGATCTGATGATGGATCTGATGATGGATCTGATGGATATGATGATGGATCTGATGATGGATCTGATGGATCTGATGATGGATCTGATGGATCTGATGATGGATCTGATGATGGATCTGATGGATCTGATGATGGATCTGATGGATCTGATGATGGATCTGATGATGGATCTGTTGATGGATCTGATGATGGATCAGATGATGGATCTGATGATGGATATGTTGATGGATCTGTTGATGGATCTGATGATGGAGCTGATGATGGATCTGATGATGGATATGTTGATGGTTCTGATGGTGGATATGATGAAACACATGGACAGTTATCAAATCACACTTAATCATGACCCTAACTCAAAACCTACCGTTGAACAAACGGACCTGAAATCTAAATCACTTCCTTTAATTCTTTGTGGGGTTTATCTTTATCTGAATCATGGCTCTGAGTACCGAGACTATAATAGATTATGAAGTCCTCTGACAATGATCTGTAGGAATAAAACTGATTTGACCTTGGGGTGTTGGTCCTCCTGCACTTTGAGGGTGGACCATATCTCTGTACTGTCATGATCCTGTGTTCATTTTAGTTTCCTGTTTAATTTTAAAGGTTAAAGGTTTCAATTCCCATGTTTCATGTCGTGTTTGACTTCCTGCCTTGTGTCATTTCCCACCTTTGTGATTGTCTACCCCGCCCTGATGTGTTTCACCTGTTCATCAACCTTCATGTCCAACAAAAATGTAAAAATTAGGGTTATGGTTTTCTGACAGAGGTTGTAGAGAGTCATCATTTCTACTCGGTTTGGACCAATTATCTTCTCCAAACCTGTAAACAGTCAGCTTACCTGAGACGGTGAGAGAGAGCAGACGACTCTCAGAGGAGAAGTTTTGAGAGAAAACATAGAGATGATAAACACAGCTGTATGTTCCTTGGTGGGCGGGCTCTGCAGCAGGAAACAGGAAGTGGGCAGAGTGATTGACAGCTGGCTGGGTGGAGTTGTGTGTTGAGTTGGAGGAGGTGAAGGTGAGCTGGAAGGAGCCTCCTGGGTACTGTGGCTGGATGGAGCAGCTGATAGTGAAGGTGGAGCCCCTGAACACCTGGAACCCCTGCTGCTGGGCCTCAGAGACCCCGTTCATGGAGGAGGACACAGAGATGTTGGGCTGAAGCAGCAGCTCTGTAAACACAGACATTGTTATCTTGTCAGGCCTAGCAACAGTCACATTAAAAGTTACATTGACAATCATACATCTAATATTTGTTCTCCATTACTGAACACTTTCATCCTGTTTTCAAACAATAACACAACGTCATCATCTGCAGATTTCTCTGTTCTGTTCCTTCTGCTCAGGAACTCTACAATCTTTGTTCTCCACACAGACAAGTTCAAATGTTTTCACTCTCTTTCTTGTTGATCTGTATTAAGGTCCAGAAAGAGAAAACAGGCAGGACACACTGCTGCAGCATGGCTGCTCTATCCTGTCAACATGGGCCCTGAAATGAGAAGCAAGTGTCATGATCCTGATCCATGATGCTGGCAAATGTCATGTACCACGGAGGTACTATGTGTCCTTCCTAGTTTCCTCTCAGTAGACCAGCCAACTCCTGTTTGCGGTTCCCATATGGTGGTCCGGCCGACTCCTGTCCCCAGAGTCCAGATGGCAGCCTGCTCCTCATTTGTAGCTGGTGAACCAGCCAAATCCTATATTGCGTTAGCATTTGGTGGTCTGGCTGACTCCTGTCCCCAGAGTCCAGTTGACACCCCTTTCAGCACCTGCTGCTCATATGTAGCTGGTGGTCCAGCCAACGAGAGTTCCTGTTTAGCTACAACAGTCCCAATTTCATGTGCCTCTGGAGCTCCAAGTTCCTGAGCCTGTGTTGCCACAGATCCAGAGCTTGTATTGCCTAAAGTTACAAAGCCTCTGTTGCCCCCAGTTGTTTTGCCTTTTTTGTCCCTGGTTCATGAGCTTCTTCTAGCGAAGTTTAAACATTTTCATTCTTTGATATTTTTCTGAGACGATCTGTAACATAGAATACATCGCTGACGTGGGTGCTGACGTTGACGGTAAGCGTATTGCCTCATTTCCGGTGTTTCCGTGTTGTGCTATGGTCGCTTGTTTGCTGCTCAAACAAAACTTAGCTACTCAACTCTGCTTTATTGTCTAATTTAGCGGCTATTTGCCTGGATTACATTAATTTAAAACAAACCATGCTTGCTTAGAGCCCGCATCAACGGGGCATAAGCATAGCTAAACTCAATTTGTTTAATTTAGCGGTTATTTGCCTGGATTGCACTTAAACTGGCAAGCTAGGCCTACACTTGCTTGCTTAGAGCCCGCATCAACGGGGCATAAGCATAGCATCTGTTTAATCTAACGGGTATTTTTCTCAAATTGCATTTGGACTACACCAGTTGCACTCAAGCACGTATCTGTAGCTATCTTCCCTTACAGCGACTGCCTCGCTGATCTCACGATTAAAACGCTGTTAGCTACTTTAGCTTAGCCATTAGCAATGGCCAATTCCTCTCCATCTCCTGCTCTCTCTTGCTCTGTGTGTCAAATGTTCAGCTATTCATCTGCCTCCTTCAGTGATAATGACACTTGTAATAAATGTAGTTTATTCGCTGTTCTGGAGGCGAGGCTTAGTGAGTTTGAAGCACGGCTCCACACTATGGAATCAAAGTCGTATGTTTCCGTAGCTAGCCAGCTTAGCGTAGCTGGTGCGGGGCAACATGTAGCTTCTGCTAGCAGTCCGCCGGCAGACCCAAAGCAGTCGGGCGGGTGGGTGACTGTCCGAAGGAAGCATAGCACTAACTGTAATCCGGGGGGTGCACATAGCAGTGGTCACTCCAAATCGGGGCATCCTCAACTTTCTAACCGGTTCTCCCCACTCAGTGATACAACCGCTGAGAAGCCAATTCTGGTTATTGGCAGTTCTATACTGAGAAACGTTAGGATGTCGGCTCCAGAGGCCGCGGTCGTGTGCGTCCCTGGGGCCAGAGCGGGCGATATAGAATCTAATCTAAAGCTGCTGGCTAAAAATAAAAATAAAAATAACAGTAAATACAGTAAGATCATACTCCACGTAGGTGGCAATGATACCCGATTATGTAAATCGGAGATCACTAAAATTAATGTTGAGTCACTTTGTGCATATGCAAAGACTATGTCGGACTCAGTAGTTTTCTCTGGACCCCTGCCAAACCTGATCAGCGATGAAAAATACAGCCGCATGTCATCCTTCAACCGCTGGTTGAAGGAATGGTGCCCAGCTAATGATGTGGGCTACATAGATAACTGGAAGGCGTTCTGGGGAAAGCCTAGTCTGATTAAGAGGGATGGCATTCATCCCACTTGGGATGGAGCCGCTCTCATATCAAAAAATCTGACCGAGTTTATTAGCGGTCGTAAACCATGACAACCCAAGTTAGACATCAGTAATCAGAGGTGCAGTGCAACGTGCTCCTCTGTGCCTCCGTTAGAGCAGCCGCCCTCTCATAGCCTAATAACCACGGTGTTTGTCCCCCGACTTAGATCGGTTAAATCAAAGGTTAACAAAAGAGGAGCTATACTTAACAACCTAATTGGAATTAAAACAACATCTGCAATGATGGAACAGAATAGGAAAATCAGATGTGGACTATTAAATATTAGATCTTTGTCTTCTAAAGCAGTATTAATAAATGAATTGATATCAGATAATCAAATTGATCTATTCTGTCTTACCGAAACCTGGCTGTGCAATGAAGAATATGTTAGTTTAAATGAAGCCACTCCTCCCAGCCATAATAATACTCAAATTCCTAGAGGATCAGGCCGAGGAGGGGGAGTTGCAGCGATATTTGATTCAAGCCTGTTAATTAATCCTAAACCTAAACTAAATTATAACTCGTTTGAAAGCCTAGTTCTTAATCTTCAACATCCAACATGGAAAACTGTACAGCCAATTATATTTGTTGTTGTTTACCGAGCTCCAGGTCCGTATTCAGAATTTTTATCTGAATTCTCAGAGTTTTTATCATGTTTAGTCCTAAAATCAGACAAAGTACTTATTGTAGGTGATTTTAATATTCACATGGACATTGACAACGACAGCCTTAGTATTGCTTTCAACTCACTATTAGATTCAATTGGTTTCAGTCAGAGTGTGCATAAGGCCACTCACTGTTTTAACCACACCCTCGACCTTGTGCTGGCATACGGCATCGAAATTGAAGATTTAATTGTATTTCCGCAGAATCGTTTATTATCAGACCATTTTTTAATAACTTTTGAATTCTTACTACCCGACTATATGAAATTAGATAAAAGCTTCTACACTAGATGCCTATCTGACAGTGCTATAGCTAAATTTAAGGAAGATATTCCAACAGCATTTAACTCAATGTCATGCTTTAATATAACAGAGGACCTTTTTGTTAACTTCAGTCCTTCCCAAATTGATAATTTTGTAGACAGTGCTACGGCCTGCCTACGGACGACTTTAGACTCTGTTGCTCCCCTCAAAAAGAAGACGAGGAAGCAAAGGAAACTAGCACCTTGGTATAACTCCCAAACTCGCAAACTAAAACAAATCTCGCGAAAACTGGAAAGTAAATGGCGTTCCACCAAACTGGAAGAATCTCGTGTAGATTGGCAAGACAGTCTGAAAACCTATAGGAAGGCTCTCAGAAATGCCAGATCAGACTATTACTCATCAATAATAGAAGAAAATAAGAACAACCCAAGGTTTCTTTTCAGCACTGTAGCCAGGCTGACAGACAGTCACAGCTCTACTGAGCCATCTATTCCTATAGCTCTGAGTAGTGACGACTTCATGAGCTTCTTTGATGATAAAATTATAACAATTAGAGATAAAATTAATCACCTCTTGCCCTCAACTTCTAACAGTTCACTTTCAAATGCAGGACTGCTAGAAGGAACAACAAGACCTGACATATACTTAGACTGCTTTTACCCTATAAACCTTCAACAATTAATGCTAAGAGTCTCTTCAGCTAAGCCATCTACCTGTCTCTTAGACCCCATCCCAACGAGGTTACTTAAAGAAGCGCTACCACTGGTTAACATTTCATTATTAGATATGATTAATATGTCCTTATTAACAGGTTATGTACCACAGTCATTTAAAGTAGCTGTGATTAAACCTATTCTGAAAAAACCCACCCTCGATCCTGAGGTCTTGGCTAACTATAGACCAATATCTAATCTTCCCTTCCTCTCCAAAATCCTTGAGAAGGTAGTTGCTAATCAGTTATGTGATTTCCTACATAGCAATAGTGTATTTGAGGACTTTCAGTCAGGATTTAGAAAGCATCATAGCACAGAGACGGCACTGGTGAAAATTACTAACGACCTTCTAATTGCTTCAGACAAAGGACTTGTTTCCATACTTGTCTTACTAGATCTTAGTGCTGCCTTTGACACTATTGACCATACCATCCTGTTACAGAGACTGGAACACTTAGCTGGTATTACAGGAATCGCACTGAGCTGGTTTAAGTCCTATTTCTCTGATCGATCTCAATTTGTTAATGTTAATGACAAATCCTCCAAGTACGCTAAAGTTAACCATGGCGTTCCACAAGGCTCAGTGCTTGGACCAATTCTATTCTCCTTATATATGCTTCCTCTAGGTAATATTATTAGGAAACACTCAATAAACTTTCACTGTTATGCAGATGACACCCAATTATACTTATCAATCAAACCAGATGAAATCAGTCAATTAGCTAAACTTCAAGCATGTATTACAGATATAAAATCATGGATGACCTACAACTTTCTGATGCTAAACTCAAGCAAAACTGAGGTGATTGTGCTGGGTACTAAACACCTCCGATCCTCAATATCCAAAGATATAGCTACCTTGGATGGTATTGCCCTGGCCTCCAGCACTACTGTCAGAAATCTAGGAGTTATTTTTGACCAGGATATATCCTTTAATGCCCACTTAAAACAAACCTCAAGAACAGCCTTTTTTCATCTTCGTAACATTGCCAAAATAAGGAACATCCTGTCTCAGAATGATGCTGAAAAACTAGTCCATGCCTTCGTTACTTCCAGGCTGGACTATTGTAATTCCTTACTATCAGGATGCTCAAACAAGTCACTTAAGACTCTCCAGCTGATCCAGAATGCTGCAGCTCGTGTACTGACAAGAACTAAGAAAAGAGATCATATTACTCCCGTATTAGCTTCTCTGCATTGGCTCCCTGTAAAATCCAGGATTGAATTTAAAATCCTCCTCCTGACCTACAAAGCTCTAAATGGTCAAGCACCATCGTATCTCAAAGAGCTCATAGTACCTTACTGTCCCACTAGATATGTTTCATATCTACAGATATAAATCTTAGTGTATGTTTCATATCTACAGATATATATCTTGGAGCATTCAGCAGCTGATTTACTGAGGCAGCAGCTCATCAGACTCAGTCATGGCTGCTGATGACAGTCTGCTGCCATTCTAGCTGCTGCATGTGTGTCAACCTGGGTACTTTTCTGTAGTAGATGATGTCATAGATGATGTCACTGATGGGCTTACTTGAGCAGGTGAGATTCAGGATGTAGGAAGAGGAAGCTGATGCTGCACACTCCCTCAGAGCAGATCCAGACTCAACACAGTCAGACCTCATCCACCACACAGATCTGTCTGAGGACTCTTTTCTCTCTTCTACAGAAACAACAGAGCCACAGTCCAACTCTCTGCAGACAGCAGCAGCAGTTGCTTCCTTCGGGGGCCAGGGAAAGAGAAACACTGGTCTCCATTCTCCTTTATGTTTCACCTCCAGTGTTCCTGCACAGCGACTGGCTCCTCCCACCAACCTGACAGCATCAGGCTCTGAACAGAAATCAGAGAGTCATCAGGAAAAGAACAAAGTGAGTTTGATTAGAACAGAAATGAACCAAATCAGAGCTGCAGCTCCTCTTGTACCTGAGCAGGTGAGTCTAACAGCTTTTCCAGGTGAGCAGGTGTTTCTATCTGAGCCTGAGCTTCTACAGTCCAGGAGAGCAGACTCATGGCCTCCACACTGGAACTCCTTGGTCCTCAATGCAGCCTCCACGTCACTATAGAGCGCCCCCTGGAGGACTGAAGGAGCCCCACAGCCAAGCTCCCTACAGACCACCTCTGCATCCTGCTGGTCAAAGTCATGTTCACACACTGAGGACCAGCACTGGGTAGACTGGTTAGTGTTCACCTCCAGTCTGCCTGAACACAGACTGGTCCCATTCACCAGCCTGACAGAGTCTGGAGAGATGATAGAAGATAAAATAGAGAGAGAGAAAAGACACCAGACAAAAAAGATGGCATGAACTAGTGAGAGCATGTGGCTCAGAAAGATAAGAGAAGATAAACTTTATTGTTCCACAGTGTGGAAAAATTAGCTAGGGTCACCCATGCAGCTTCCATTACCACGACAAACATAAAACTTGCAACAAAATCAGAGTCGATCAATACTACTCAAACGCAGTCAGCATAAAAGTATAAATCACATAGAAATAAGGCACACAATCAAACTGGGGGGGCAGGACAAAGGCAAAGTCTCAAGGGTGCTGACCAGTGGCAAAGTCTCTAGGGTTCTGACCAATGGCAAAGTCTCTGGGGTGCCGAAACCCGGCAAAGTCACTGGGGCACCGGAGACCAGCAATGTCTCATGGGTGCTGACCAATGGCAAAGTCTCAGGGGCGCCAAAGACTGGCATAAACTCTGGGGGAATGGTCAGCGTAGACTCTGGGAGAACGGTCGACGTAGACTCTGGGAGGTCGGTCTACGTGGACTCTGGGACGTCGGTCTACGTGGACTCTGGGACGTCGGTCTACGTGGACTCTGGGACGTCGTTGGACAAGGACTCTGGGAGGTCGGTCGACGAAGACTCTGGGAGAGTGGTCATCAAAGACTCTGGACGGCTGGACATCAGCGGAGGTTCTGGAAGGCTGCACGTCAACTTGGGATCAGGTACACTGGTCAGCTCAGGCTCAGGAACACTCGTCAGCTCAGGAACACTGGTCAACTCGGGAACACTGGTCAACTCGGGAACACTGGTCAACTCGGGAACACTGGTCAACTCGGGAACACTGGTCAACTCGGGAACACTGGACAGCACGGGCTCTGGGCCGCTGTACAACATGGGCTCCGGGCCACTGGACAGAGGTTTAAGCGGGGAATGGCATCGGGAGCCAGGTTGACCCCTCCTCCATCTACGGCCTCCACGAGTCCCAGGAAAAATAGCCAGAGAAACACAGCGACGTAATGCACAGGGTAATGAGGTTACAGAGAACAGGTGACACTAGGGCTGGGGAACAGGTGGGAAAATAAAACAGGAAATAGAAGATACAACTCTAACAAGTTTCATACACACAGATAAATATCTTGGTTTATGTTTCATATCTACACATACATATCTTAGTGTATGTTTCATATGAAGAGATATACGTATATCTTGGTGTATGTTTCATATATATATATATATATATATATATATATATATATATATATTAGGGCTGTCAGTTTAACGCGTTATTAACGGCGTTAACGCAAACCCATTTTAATGCCGATCATTTTTTTAACGCACGTTTAACGCATAGAGAGAGCAACGGGATCTGTTAGTCCACTTCTTTAACTGTCTATGGCCACACCATGTCCCGCCCTACGAAGCAGCTGATTGGTTTGGTTTAGGCATTTCACCGCGAGTAGTTAGGATAGTGGATTGGTTGGGGGATAGGACCTGAACTAATGGGGTTACGTTACCTTGGACGCCTGGCCAATAGTAGTGATTGAAGGGCGGGTCTTGTAATTTCGCAGACTGGAAACAAAACAGACACAAGCCGCGGCCGGTTTGAGCCAAACCCAGTATGGTTTGAGCTTGCTAGCCGCGTAGCTAGTAGGCTCGTGACGGCAATTAGCTTCGGAGCGAGTAGTGACTCTACAGTCAGTGAGAGAAACAAAGTGTCTCCTCTGTTCTTTCTGACCACGGTGGGAAACCTGGAGCAGGAAAACCCTCTCCTTGATTTTACGTTGGTTATGAACGAGAACGAGAACCAGGAAATGAGTCACGGGAAACCAGTTGCTATGACGACGGCTATGCCGCTGACGACGCTATGAGCCCATAGACAGTAGGACACGCTCGCCTCAGGTGTGAGGCAGCACTACCTGCAGTACTATCTGCAGTACTATCTGCAGTACTATCTGCAGGACTATCTGCAGTACTACCTGCAATGGAAAATCGAGGTAACAGCGTTACATTATGTGACAGATTATTAGTTCCAAGTGTGAATGTTAGTGTGAAATTGAACATAACGTATATGACAATGTTGTTTTCAATAAAAAAAAACATTGTCACAAAGCAGCTGATCTACTTTTCCATGCTGATAAGAGAATTAAAATGAGAAAATATAATGGGACAAAAAGAAATCAAGGGACATTTAGAATAGATAAAAATGTGCAATTAATTGCGATTAATCGCGAGTTAACTATGACATTAATGCGATTAAATATTTTAATCGCTTGAAAGCACTATAGTATCTTTTGGTATGCATTTCAGAAAAAAATGGTTAGGATTCAGGTGTAATTGCAAATAGTGATTAATCATGATTAATCCACTGAAAATTCAGATTAATTTGATTAAACATTTTAATCATTTGACAGCCCTAATATATATATATATATATATATATATATATATATATATACACACACACACACACAACCCCATATCAGAAAAAGTAGGAACAGTATGGAAAACACAAAAAAAAAAAGTACTGATTTCTAAATGTACTTTGACTTGTATTTCATTGCAGACAATACAACAGCACATCATTTAATGTGTTCCTCATGATTTGTATATTTTTTTTCAAATAAACAACAGTACGGGGTCTTGTCGCATTTTGCGCTTCAAAATGCGCCACACATTCTCTATTGGAGACAGGTCGGGACTGCAGGCAGGCCAGTCAAGTACCCGTATCCTCTTCCTCCACAGCCAGGACTTTGTAATGTGTGCAGAATGTGGTTTTGCATTATCTTGTTGAAATATGCATGGACGTCCCTGGAAAAGATGTCTTCTTGAAGGCAGCATATTGTGCTCCAAAATCTCTATGTACTTTTCAGCATTAATGGTGCCATCACAGAAATGCAAGTAACCTTTGCCAAGGGCACTGACACAACCCCATACCATGACAGACCCTGGCTTTTGGACTTGTTGCTGGTAACAGTCTGGATGATCCTTTTCTTCTTTGGTCCGGAGCACACAGAGTCCATTTCTCCCAAAAAATACCTGAAATACTGATTCATCTGACCACAGTACACGTTTCCACTGTGTGATGGTCCATCCCAGATGCCTCCAAGCCCAGAGAAGTCTACGGCGCTTCTGGACACTGTTAACATAGGGCTTCCTTTTGGCACAGTACAGTTTTAACTGTTATTTGTGGATGTAACTACGTATTGTGGTACTTGACAAAGGTTTGCCAAAGTAGTCCTGAGCCCATGTGGTGATATTGCTTATAGATGAATGACGATTCTTGATGCAGTGCCGCCTGAGGGATCGGAGATCACGGTTGTTCAGCTTAGGCTTGCGCCCTTGTCCTTTACGCACTGAAATTCCTCCTCATTCCTTGAATCTTTTAATTATGTTATGCACTGTTGAAGGTGAAATAAGCAAATGTCTTCCTATCTTTCTTTGAGGAACATTGTTTTTAAACATTTCAATAATTTTCTCACTTATTTGTTGGCAAACTGGCGATCCTCGGCCCATCTTTGCTCCTAAAGGACTAGACCTTTCTTGGATGCTGCTTTTGTACCAAATCATAATTACAATCACCTGTTGGCATCACCTGTTTCAAATCACATCATTATTTAACCAATTTACCTGATTACTAGCCCTAAATTGCTCCTGTCCCAACCTTTTTTGGAATGTGTTGCAGGTCTGAATGACAGGAAAGGATGTATATTTACAAATGAAATTAAGTTGACCAGACAAAACATAAAACATTTTGTGTTCCCATTGTCTGCAATGAAATACAAGTCAAAGTACATTTAGAAATCACTACTTTCTTTTTTTAGTTGTGTTTTCCATACTGTCCCAACTTTTTCTGATTTGGGGTTGTATATATATATATATATATATATCTTGGTGTATGTTTCATATCTACAGATACATATCTACGTGTATGTTTCATATCTACTGATATATATCTTGGTGTATGTTTCATATCTACTGATATATATCTTGGTGTATGTTTCATATCTACAGATATATATCTTGGTGTTTGTTTCATATCTACAGATATATATCTTGATGCATTCAGCAGCTGATTTACTGAGGCAGCAGCTCATCAGACTCCGATCAGATTCTAGCTGCTGCATGTGTGTGTCAACCTGGGTACATTACTGTTGCAGATTATGTCATAGATGGGCTTACCTGAGCAGGTGACATGCCAGATGTAGGAAGAGGAAACTGATATTGCACACTCCCTCAGAGCAGATCCAGACTGAACACAGTTAGACTTGATCCACCACATAGATCTGTGTGAGGACTCCTTTCTCTCTTCTACAGAAACAGCAGAACCACAGTCCAACTCTCTGCAGACACCAGCTGCTGTCTTCAGGGTCCAGCCAGAGTAATAATAGTAACTCACTGGTCTCCATTCTCTACGATGTTTCACCTCCAGTGTTCCTGCACAGCAACTCTCTCCTCCCACCAACCTGACAGGCTCTGAACAGAAACCAGAAAGTCATCAGCAAAATGAGTCAATGTATTTAAGAAAAGATGAAACTGAAACTGCTGATACTAATCTAAATATTCACTGTTCTGTCTTTTTACCTGTTAAGGTGTGTTCTTCTTCAGCCTGGAGTCCTGAGCAGAAAATCAGAAGGTAAACATCAGTATAAAGGAGCATGATTGGATCACAGCTGTGAATAGAACAAACTCTCTCAGGTTGTTCTTTAAAGGATCTTCTAGCAGTTCAGAAACACCTCAAGGAACTCAAAGTCATGTTACCAGTTTACTAAACGTGAGATAAAGATATTACTACACAGAACACAAGTCTGCTGTTTGGGAGGAAAAAAAGTGTATACTGTAATTACCCTAAACCAACCAGTACCTATTCCATAAAGAATGAATACCTAAAGTTTAACTAGCTGATTGGTTTCTCTTGGATTAATCAATATATATAATTGGGTATCATCTGCATAACAGTGACACTTTATGGAGTGATTCCTACATGTTTAATAATAATTTTAATAAAATAATGCAATAATGTTGCCTACTGGAAGCATATTTAAGGTAAAAAGAAGTGGTCCAAGCACAGAGTCTTGTGGAACACCATTATGGGCTGAAATATGTGCCACCAGAAACTGAATTTGAATCATTTATATTTGAATTTGAATTGCTAAACTTGAATAATTGCATTGAAAAACTGAATTTGAATCACATAATTTCAAATTGTATTGTTTAATTTGAATCATTGCATTGAAAAACTGAATCTGAATTGTATAATTTGAAAAAAAAACTGAAGTCCAATCAAATTTGATCCTCACTGAAAATTCAACTCTCTATATATCTTCACATTCAGTTCTCAAAATTCAGATTCAGTTCTCAAAATTCAATTTCAAGTTACTGAGACTGACATCCAGGTAGTTGGAGGATGACGGAAGAGCAGTTGCAGTCTAATAAAAGTATAAATAATAGAATAATAGAGGCTGAGAGAGACTTTTGTGTTAAGGAGATGCATTATTTCAATTATTATAACGTTTTTGGCTATTTTGGATGTAACAAATGAAATATGAGGTTGTTTTCATCAATAAGTACACCAAGAAAACATGTTGACTTTACATTATTCACTGAGACATTGGCAATCATCACGGTTATATTTTCATGGAACAAAATTAATTAGTTTTCTTAGTGTTGATAATTTGTTGATTTTAAACCATTTTGAGATTTTTACCATTTCATTAACAACCCTCATGATAGTGTTAGGATTTTTGTGTGAATAAAACAGACTCGTATCATCAGCAAAGGACGATATTTTTGATCCATTTTTTATTGTTTATTTTATATTTTGAACATATAGAACAAACAAATACAATTGAATAAGAAACAAAACCCTCTCCCACCCTCCACTCTCTGCGGTCTCGAGGAAAACAAAAACAAACAAATGAACGAAAACAGAAATCACACCTTAGTCTAGTCACTCTTTTCGGATTCTTGTGATGCTGAGTTCATTATTATTGTTCAGGTTGACAGAACGTGCAATAGGGAGTGGGAATTACTTTAGAGACGTATCTCTTCTGAGGAGTCCAATATGTCCTATGACATACATGTTGAAGTGGATCTGCTGGTGATTTGGGTTCTTGGAGCAGTGGAAAATATTGTCCCAAACCATCTCCCAATTAATTGTGTCCCCTTCAGTGCTCAGCTCTCGCTTCCATTTCCTTGCTATTTGGAGTTCTCCTATAGATACTTGCAACAGTTTAGCATACATCTTGGATGCTAATCCTCTCACAGGAAAATCAACAAACCATTTAATGACTGGGTGTGCCTCAAGACTGTTTAACCATGGCACTCCATAACATTTTAGGGCTGATCTTCAGCACAGATACAAGAAGAAAAGAGGACCAAGGACTGGTTACTAGAGAGGGTAGCGGAATAGAACCAGAGACAATTAAAGTTATCTTTTATATTCCTGTTTATTTAAAATGTTTGTATAATATTTTGTCATTGTTATCACACAATCGGTAAGTGTCCTGTCCGGATGTTATATGTTGAGGGCCACAATGGAAATAAGTCCTGGACTTTCTTGTGTTTTTATCCTCGATTGTATCTGATGCCTTTTGTTTTCATGTTTGAGGTATTTTGATATAATTAAATAAATCAAATCAAAATCAAATCAAAAGAAGGTGCCGGGGAACGACAAAGTCTCTGGGATGCTGGGGAATGACAAAGTCTCTGGGACGCTGGAGACCGGCAAAGTCTCTGGGACACTGGAGACCAGCATAGTCTCTGGGGCGCCAGAGAACGGCATAGTCTCTGGGGTGCTGAAACCCGGCAAAGTCTCTGGGTCGCCGGTAGACGTAGACTCTGTGAGAACAGTCAGCGTAGACTCTGGGCGGCTTGACTTCAGCTGAGGCTCTGGTCGGCTAGTCGCAGCTGAGGCTCTGGTCGGCTGGACTTCAGCTGAGGCTTGGGACCACTGCATGTCAGGTGGAGTTCTGGAAAGCTGCACGTCAGCTGGGGTATGGGACAGTTGCACGTCAGCTGGGTTTCGGGACCGCTGTATGTCAGCTGGGGTTCTGGAACACTGGTCAGCTCTGGTGCACTGGATAACTGATGCTCTGGAACACTGGTCAGCTCAGGCTCAGGAACACTAGTCAGCTCTGGAACAGTGGTTAGCTCTGGGTCAGGGCCGCTGGACAGCATGGGCTCGAGGCCGCTGGACAGCACAGGCTAGAGGCCGCAGGACAGCATGGGCTCAGGGCCACTGGAAAGCATGGGCTCTGGCTCGCTGAACAGCACGGGCTCAGGACTGCTAGACAGTGAGGACTCTGGGCTGGAGAGAGGTTGAAGCGGGAAATGGCGTCGGGACCCATATCGACCCCGTCCTCTCTTGCGACCTCCACGGTTCCCAGGAAAAATCGCCAGGCGAGTACCCTCAAAAGATTGCTGGTGGTCGGGGGGGTTGACCAGTGATGACCAGGTAACAGTAGGGCAGTCTAACAAAAATTCAGGAGGAAAAGACAAGGAGGCAGGCTGGGTGACGGACAAAACCCCTGAAGTCAAAATGCTAGCAGACCTAGCAAAAGACAGGCTGGGGGTTGCTAGCTGGCACTGAGGTAGGCCGGGAATCTGAGGAGGTGACTTGGTGGGGCTAGCAGGCTTACAAGAACACAACTCATTAGCAGGTGGAGGAGTTGGAGTGGCAATAAAGCGTATAGCACAGTGAGGAAGTCCTTTAACCACAGTTTTTCTGACACCTTCCCACGGGCAAACGACAGAATTGCCTCCTTCTGATAATCACTGTCAGTCTCCTTCCACATAGTTTTAAGTTGCACCAGATCACAAATCAAGTCACATAGTTCATCTGACATAGCGTGTGAAGGCTTCATGTCCTGGTTGGTTTGGACCAGCAAACAGTAGGGAGAGAAAAAAAAAACTGGGAACCCACTGTAAAAATAAGCCTCTCTGCTGGGTCCAAGTGTTCAGAGGCTTATAAACGTGGCGTAAGCACAAAATGGGGTTGAAAAGTGCATACGCCCCTTCTCACGCAAAGGTTGTGATTTATAAAAAAGAAACTTCACGGGAAAATGTGCGGTCCTCCACGCAAACTCTGATCCATGCGTACGCACATTTTGGAGACAAAATAGGAATTGGCGACGCAGATGGTGAGGTGGTGAACTGAAGTCAGACTGCAGAAAGTAAATGGGAATAACGATTACTCGTAATATTTTCAAGTATTGATGCCTCACGCACATTTTTTCACTCCATATAATCCACGTTATCATGAAGATTAAATCCAGCAGTGTTATTTGCACTTGTACAGAATGATAATTGTTCCATAAGCACCTCTAACTCAAATCCTAAAGGCCATGTTGCAGGTTAACCACCACTGTTGATAAATGGGTACATACGTCATGACGTCACGTTGGGGAGACGTGCCTCAGCCTAGCACTAGACAACAGTACTACTATAGTACTAGCTAGAACTATGGTGACTGGGATGAGGAATAGGTGTTTTTACTGTTAGTGAATAGCATTGAGTGAAAGTCAATGTTTTCTTTATATATAGTGTCAGTGATCATGTCTTTAGGTCAGATAAGGTAAACTATCTAGATCTAGAAAAATAGAAGGCTTCATGCTAGCTATGGGCTAACTTGCCAGTCCAATCTGTGAAATCCCCCGACAGTTGTAAACACATTTTCGATTAGATATCTCATGTTTTGATGGTAGCCTACTAGCTCCAGTAACAACATATTTATTTATTTATTACCTGGACGGGGGTGCTGTTGGGTTTTCACAAGCTTAGACAGCTAGCTAGCTAAAGCTACGCCGAAGTGTTGCTAATGTTAGCGCAACAGCGTCAGCCTAGCTAGACTGCTAGATAATTACTACGACCTTCGGGGTTTCCTATATCTGCGTCCACGTTGTCAACATAAGACCTGTGGCGTTAGTGCTCCTTTTGTACCATCATTTTATTGAATGAAATGCTAAGCTTCGCTTCTATGAGATGGGTGGGTTTGTGTTACGTTACACACAAAGCTAACTGCCGATCGTTAGCATCCCGTATGCTAGCGGAATCAGCTAGCTAACGTTGCCTAGCCAGCCAGCACGACAGACAGCTAACACATCCACATGTGTCTCTGATGTATAGCTACATCTATGCTTTCACCATAGACAGTATGGCTTTCACCCCAGAGACCGGGGCTTGTTTCCCGCGAGTCACGTTTGCTTTCCCCCTTGTTTTCCTTCACCCAACCGTCCATTGCTGTCTCGCGTCCCCCGGTCTCTGGTGGACGCGACTTGCAGGAGCCTCGGTCTCTGGTGGACACGACTCGCGGGATACGAGCCCCGGTCTCTGGGGGATGCAACTTGCAGGAGCCCCGGTCTCTGGAGGACGTGACGCTAATTCCGCGGGGCAATCTGTGCATGTAGCGCATCCTCCTCCACTAATTCCAGTCATAAAACACAGCGAGGGCGAACTCTCTCCCTCCGTGCAACACTCCCAGTGCGGGCAGGTGACTAAACGAGTCCAAGTTGCATTCAGTGTGTAGTTCTTGTTTTGTCTCTTCAGGCACCTGTAGCAGCTGGATCGTGAGAGTGGTGCAGTCAGATTGCTCTGGCTCACATACCATAATTTCCTGCATCTCAGATTCTCCCCCGATGTGATACGAAACAGGCTACCTTTAGTGCACACACACATTATAGGCTCCGTAAAGTTCAGCTAAGCATACCAGCATTAGGCTTGGTGGGCTGTAAACACTGAGTATAAATACAGCCGTGAATTAGCGTGGAATGTCGAATGGTCGCCATGTAACAAACTCCAGCGGTTAGCAGTTAGTTGAATACAAATCACCCCATTTCTGCACCAGTCCGTGTTAACACAGCTCACCTTCATACAGAGCATCTCTAGCTCGGATCGTCGGAGGGCTAGCAGGCCTGGTAGCCGGACAGTCCGGTTCACTGTTGTTCAGCCATGTTTCCACGATAACAAAAAACACAGTCTCTGAACTCACGTTGGGAGCATCGTTGAAGTTGGATGTAGTCAGTTTGTTGTTTAATGAACGGACACTTGAAGGCAGGATGGATGGGACAGGTGGCCGGCTAGCGTTAGTTCGCTCTGGATGTGCCTTTTCCCCGGTTAGCGTTAGCTTCCCATCTAGCCGATGAGGATATCCACTTCCCCAGCTCTGGGCATCGAGCGAGACCGCTGGTCTCCGTGCTGGTCTCCGTGCAGGCGAAGCTCTCGTAGTGTGCCGATTATTCCCTCTGTAGTAATGTTCCCTGCATATTCTCCGATCTGTACCGATGTATCCCGGTGGTACACGTGTGCGGTAGTTTGAAAGCGCATAATTTTGTAAAAGTTTGCTGCTGAGAAGAGAGAGCCCTGTTTAGCGAAGATTCAAGATGGCTGACATTTCGTTTTTTTCCGGCTGAGATCGGCTCGCTTCGGGTGATGGGCATGTTGCAAAGATGCGGAAGTTGCTCCTACTACTGGCTGTAGTCCTTTGCCTCTGGCCAAAAATCATCATTTTGCGTCATTGGAGGAATGTTTTCCATACCCCCCAATGCAGATATCTCCTGTCTCAGGGGGATATGAGGGAGGGACGCACGATCATTCAGAAATACTACAGAGTTTCTACTGATACAAAGCTGAATGCTAAATCGGTGAAGTATCCCTTTAACTAACCGCACCTATTCCGTAATTATTGCATACTTAAAGATGAACCATTCTTCTGACTTAATCAACTGATATAATTGGGTATCAACTGCATAACAGTGACACTATGTAGTGATTTCTAACAATATTGCCTAGAGGAAGCATATTTAATGTAAATAGAAGTGGTCCAAGCACAGAGCCTTGTGGAACACCATGGCTTACTTTACTGAACATGGAGGATTCATCATCAAATCTATTTTCCCATTTGTGTGTGTGAGTGTGTGTGTGTGTGTGTGTGTGAGAGAGAGAGACATCAGTTTGTCCTCTGATTACAAGATCATCAAAAAAATTCAAATAACACGTCATCTTTAAAGCAGAGTCCTACCTGAGAAGCACAGGAGCAGCACCAACAGGTGATACATGTCCAGGTGGAGCATCTCTCTGATCACCCTGTGTGCTGTCCTCAGTGTATATCTGCAAACAGGAAGAGGAGGAGCTTTACTGGAACAGAATTAGAACCAGCATTAATTGTCGAGTTAATGTGAACACAAACAGGGAATATGACTGGCTTTTTGTTTGTTGTCCTTGTTTTTAGCTGTGGCAACACAATGGCTAAAAACAATGACAACTTATGACAAAAGGGAATACATGCACACCCAAAATGGAAAAAAGTTTTCCATTTGTCGGTCAAAGGGGAACACTTTAGGACTCTAGGGAAGAACCTTTGGGAACAAATTTGCAGTTTGGTCAGGTGACTTGTGAGGACATAATACCCCATTAAAGCGCCCATATTATGCTCATTTTCAGGTTCATAATTGTATTTTGATGTTGTACCAGAATAGGTTTACATGGTTTAATTTTCAAAAAACACCATATTTGTGTTGTACTACACATTGCTGCAGCTCCTCTTTTCACCCTCCTTTCCGCCTGTGTTCAGCAGAGATGGGCATTCACATATGGGCAAGTCACAAGCAAGTCTCAAGTCTTAACCTTCAAGTCTCAAGCAAGTCTCAAGTCTTAACCTTCAAGTCTCAAGCAAGTCCAAGTCATTTTGTGTGACAATCAAGCAAGTCAAGTCAAGTCATAGCTTTGGTCAAGCAAGTCAAGTCAAGTAATACGAAAGTTAACAAGCTAAAGACAGTGGTTATGAACTGCTGGAGTTTTATTTGCATTTTTTCCTACTCAATTTTCAAAAGACGTAGAGTCCAAGCCACATATATCTGAAGAGTTTAAATGTACAAAGATAAAAAGCACAGCCTAAAACTGATATTAGGCAAACAATAAATCAACATATTTGTTCAATATGCCTCAAATGATGAAATTCATTCAAACAATTCAAGTATAATGGTTTCTAAGTCAAATAATATTCTTCAAACATGCCTCACTTTTATGGGACAGAAACACATTTAACCTTTCCTTCTCTTAAAGAAAAACAACATATTCTTTAAGAGTAGCTGAATCCCACCACGTTTGCGTAATTTGGAGAGATTGACTGTGTGTATTTATCACATGGAATTAATAGTATATGTTAATATTTGTCAGTGTATTTGTGAGTAAATGTGTGCGTGTTTGAGAGAGTGAGGGAACAATTAATATTGGTGAGTGAATGTGTGCATGTGCGTGTGTGTGAGAGTGCAGTCTGTTGTGTGTGTATGTGTGCCTAGCTTTATTCACATACTTACATCTGTGTGTGTGTGTGTGTGTGTGTGTGTGTGTGTGTGTGTGTGTGTGTGTGTGTGTGTGTGTGTGTGTGTGTGTGTGTGTGTGTGTGTGTGTGTGTGTGTGTGTGAGAGAGAGAGAGAAAGGGAGGGTTTGGTTTGTGTTGTGTGTATATAGAGTATATGTATACAGGTTTCCTAGTTGTATTCGCTGTCACCACCACCTTGAACAAAGAGGGGAGGGTGTGCTTGTTCATGGCCCAAAACTGAAGGGAGTTCTGTCCAAATAGTGGTTCAGCTGAATATGGGGACTGGAACCTGAATCTTTCCCGATTTGAAGTGTCTGATGAAATTCTCCGTGGTGGTGGTTGACATCGGAATTTTTTGTACTGCAGACCTTGCAAACTGCCGTCCGTTTCTTCTTTGCCTGGTCAGATGTGTAATCCTTATATCCAAACTTTATTATTTTCGGTGCAGAGGAATCCATACTGCAGGTCTGCCGCCGCATGGCGCGTCATCATATCAACGGGTTCCCACGCATGCAACAGCACTAAAATTGCAAAGTTCTCCTCCTTAATATCAGAGGGGAAATTGACTTTATTAAACAGAAAGTCAAGTCATTTCAAATCATTTGACTCAAGTCTAAGTCAACTCTCAAGTCATGAATATCAAGTCAAGTCGAGTCTTTTATGAAGGTTTTTCAAGCAAGTCTCAAGTCCTAAAATTTGCGACTCGAGTCTAACTCGAGTCAAGTCATGTGATTTGAATCCCCCATGTCTGGTGTTCAGCTCTCCGTTTTAGCAACAGAGTGAGACATCGTACTTCTTTACCTTCTATGTAGTGAGTCCCACATGCTCAGTAGCTCGGTAAGATCACATCAGCTAGCTGTTTGTTTCTCTAACTTCAAGGCAGGATCAGCAGGGAGACTTCTTCTAAACAGGGAACACTTCCACCTTAGCGTGGAATACCTGCAGAACAGGGACAGGAAGTAGTTCTTCTGGAGATTATGGTGAACTAGTGTGTGTTGTAGCAGTGTTTTGCCATTGAGAATGAGCTAGCATGCTAACGCTAGCATCTGATGATCCTCTGATGATTCTCAAACTTCTTCCTCGTATTTTCTCCTTCAGGTTCCACAGTCGCTCTCTTACTTCTGAATCATCAGCCCTGATAGGCTGACAGCATATCATTAGCACTTATCTGCCCCTCCAAGTCTGGGATGGAGCCGAGAGGTAGAGAAGTCCAGGTTAAACCAGTTTCTGCCCCTGGCTTATTAAAGTGAAAACATGTTTGGTTGACATTTATTTAGAAAAGGCTAGGTAACAATTTCCACACAGAAACTCTTCCTAACTTTTACTCAAGAAAGTCTCAAGTAAAGTTTATTTTCCCAAATATGTACACGCCCCGGTTTATAGTTAGCATAGCACTAACTATAAACCGGGGGGTGCACATAGCGGTGGTCACTCTAAATCGGGGCATCCTCAACTCTCTAACAGGTTCTCCCCACTCACAATGATACAACCGCTGAGAAGCCAATTCTGGTTATTGTGAGCTCTATACTGAGAAACGTTAGGATGACAGCTCAGAGGCTGCGGTCGTGTGCGTCCCTGGGGCCAGAGTGGGCGATATAGAATCTAATCTAAAGCTGATGGCTAAAAATAAAAATAACAGTAAATACAGTAAGATCATACTCCACGTAGGTGGCAATGATACCCGATTATGTAAATCGGAGATCACTAAAATTAATGTTGAGTCACTTTGTGCATATGCAAAGACAATGTCGGACTCAGTAGTCTTCTCTGGACCCCTGCCAAACCTGATCAGCGATGAAAAATACAGCCACATGTCAAGGAATGGTTGAAGGTTGAAGGAATGGTGCCCAGCTAATGATGTGGGCTACATAGATAACTGGGGGGCGTTCTGGGGAAAGCGTAGTCTGATTAAGAGGGACGGCATTCATCCCACTTGGGACGGAGCCGCTCTCATATCTAAAAATCTGACCGAATTTATTATCGGTCATAAACCATGACAACCCAAGGTAGATATTAGTAATCAGAGGTGCAGTGCTACTCGTTCCTCTGTGCCTCCATTAGAGCAGCCGCCCTCTCATAGTCTAATAACCACGGTGTCTGTCCCCCGACTCAGATCGGTTAAATCAAAGGTTAACAAAAGAGGAGCTACACTTAACAACCTAATTGGAATTAAAACAACATCTGCAATGATGGAACAGAATAGGAAAATCAGATGTGGACTATTAAATATTAGATCTTTGCTATAGCTAAATTTAAGGAAGATATTCCAACAGCATTTAATTCAATGTTGTGCTTTAATATAACAGAGGACCTTTTTGTTAACTTCAGTCCCTCCCAAATTGATAATTTTATAGACAGTGCTACGGCCTAACTAGGGACGACTTTAGACTCTGTTGCTCCCCTCAAAAAGACGACGAGGAAGCAAAGGAAACTAGCACCTTGGTATAACTCCCTAACTCACAAACTAAAACAAATCTCGCGGAAACTTGAAAGTAAATGGTGTTCCACCAAACTGGAAGAATCTCATTTACAACCCCAAATCAGAAAAAGTTGGGACAGTATGGAAAACACAAATAAAAAAGAAAGCAGTGATTTCTAAATGTACTTTGACTTGTATTTCATTGCAGACAATACAACAGCACATAATTTAATGTGTTCCTCATGATTTTTATTGTTTTTTTTTCTATTTTTGGTTTTTATTTTGGTTCTTGCAACACATTTCAAAAAAAGTTGGAACAGTAAAGCATTTACCACTTTGTAATGTTGCCATTCCTTTTCACAACACTTAAAAGATGTTTAGGGACTGAAGACACCAAGTGATGAAGTGTTTCAGGTGTAATTTTGTCCCATTCTTGCTGCAAACAAGTCTTAAGGTGGGCAACAGTACGGGGTCTTCGTTGTCGCATTTTGCGCTTCAAAATGCGCCACACATTCTCTATTGGAGACAGGTCGGGACTGCAGGCAGGCCAGTCAAGTACCCGTATCCTCTTCCTCCGCAGCCAGGACTTTGTAATGTGTGCAGAATGTGGTTTTGCATTATCTTGTTGAAATATGCATGGACGTCCCTGGAAAAGATGTCTTCTTGAAGGCAGCATATTGTGCTCCAAAATCTCTATGTACATTTCAGCATTAATGGTACCTTCACAGAAGTGCAAGTTACCTTTGCCAAGGGCACTGACACAACCCCATACCATGACAGACCCTAGCTTTTGGACTTGTTGCTGGTAACAGTCTGGATGATCCTTTTCTTCTTTGGTCCGGAGCACACGGCGTCCATTTCTCCCAAAAAATACCTGAAATACTGATTCATCTGACCAAAGTACACGTTTCCACTGTGTGATGGTCCATCCCAGATGCCTCCGAGCCCAGAGAAGTCGACGGTGCTTCTGGACACTGTTAACATAGGGCTTTAACTGGCATTTGTGGCTGTAACTACGTATTGTGGTACTTGACAAAGGTTTGCCAAAGTAGTCCTGAGCCCATGTGGTGATATCGCTTATAGATGAATGACGATTCTTGATGCAGTGCCGCCTGAGGGATCGGAGATCACGGTTGTTCAGCTTAGGCTTGCACCCTTGTCCTTTACGCACTGAAATTCCTCCACATTCCTTGAATCTTTTAATTATGTTATGCACTGTTAAAGGTGAAATAAGCAAATGTCTTCCTATCTTTTTTTGAGGAACATTGTTTTTAAACATTTCAATAATTTTCTCACGTATTTGTTGGCAAACTGGCGATCCTCGGCCCATCTTTGCTCCTAAAGGACTAGACCTTTCTTGGATGCTGCTTTTGTACCAAATCATAATTACAATCACCTGTTGACATCACCAGTTTCAAATCACATCATTATTTAACCAATTTACCTGATTACTAGCCCTAAATTGCTCCTGTCCCAACCTTTTTTGGAATGTGTTGCAGGTCTGAATGACAGGAAAGGATGTATATTTACAAATGAAATTAAGTTGACCAGACAAAACATGAAATATTTGTGTTCACATTGTCTGCAATGAAATACAAGTCAAAGTACATTTAGAAATCACTACTTTCATTTTTTATTTGTGTTTTTCATACTGTCCCAACTTTTTCTGATTTGGGGTTGTAGATTCTTATCACTTTATATGTATTCACTTTTATATAATACAATATTTACTCTGTTTTCTATATGATATTATAATATCTCATATTATACTACTCTGTTATTTTAAAAGACAATCATAGCTGCTTCTGTATCCCTCATGTGGGGCTACATGGCCCTCCCTCTTTCTCATTTAGACTTGTATAACCAAGGAAATGTGAGTCTATGCTTCCTCACTGCTACACATACACCCCCCACCCCCACCCTTTGTGCAGGAGAAATATCTCCTCTGAAAAGTGTACGTGCTAAAAATTCCAAAGTTTTAACACAAATTCTAATTGGTGAAAATAAATGATAAGGATAACTTTAATTTAAAGTTATATGTTAAAAGCAATAAGGTAAAATATCCCTTTGTGAAATCCCGATAAATCCTCTGATGAGAGAGACATAAACGTTAATTATAGCGCCCCCTAATTGTCGATCTTCGTCGAGTGGTATGTTGAACAAGGTTCTCAAGTCTTTTGCTGATACCATTTAATTTGGCCGATATATGATTAAGTTCGTGTTTAGTAGCTAGCTAAGAAAAGTTGTTTGGACGTCAAATGCGCATACTTTAACGTAGCTAAATTCTTTTAGCAACTTTTAGTTTGGCTACCTAGTGGTCCACATGTGTAATTTTTGGTAGGTGACATCTATGATCTACCCTGAACATTTAAAGTGGCTCACATCAGTGTAAGGAGTGAATCTAGATGTGAGTCTCATAGGCCACACCCACTTTGACCAATCAGTACCTCATGGTAGGGCTGGTCTCAGGAGTGACCCTAGATGGTATCCTGCAAATTTGGTATAAATCGGATGAGCCGTTCATGAGATATAAACCTTTTGTACTTGTAGCGCCCCCTTGTGGACAATGTTTGTAAAATGTGTGGGGCGCCTCCAGAGGGTCATGGGAAACAAGAATCTAAACTTCCGGGTTGATAACATTTATTTTGGCCGAGATATGGCAAAGTGTAAGTTTTCATAGTTAGCTACACAAATTTGTTTGTACGTAATATGCGCAATATTTATCCTATAAAAATTATTTTTTGAACTTTTTGTCAGGTCGGTCTGGAGATGCCCCTTCCCAAGTTTCGTGCAAATCGGTTGCACGGTCTAGGAGGAGTTTGAAAAAGTAGGTTTTTGATAAATCGCAATTTTTTCACGCATAGAAGTCTAGGTGGAAATGGGCGTATCATATCGTATCGTATATCAGGAGATTCAGTTAGATCTAGTGAATGCGTGGATATGTGTATTTTTAATGAGCGATGTACGGTTTGGAAGTTATAGGGTCAAACGCGTTTTTTTCTGCTGTAGCGCCACCTAGTGGTAGAAGTGGGTCAATTGTTGCGCTTGAGGTCCTTGCCGGGTTCTGGACCAGTCCTCAAAATGGCACCCACCCACCATGTATGGTTTAGGCTGTAGCAGGGCTTTTACGCGGAGAAGAATAAAAAAAAAAAATCATTAGAAAAACAATAGGGTTCCACAGGCCTGGGTTACTTTGCTACCGCCGGTTCTTCCAGACTCGGACTTGGACCCCTAATAAAGACTGGTCAGAGACCGGCCCGTTTTAAAAGAAACGGTTAAGATTGCGGATGGATTACGTGTATGTAGTGACAACTAGCCCCCAATTTATACCGACTTCGTAACGGCTGCGAAACGGCTCCGGAACGTCGGTGGAGTCAATCGGTTTCCATTAAAGTCAATGTGTGTATTTCCACTAACTGCAGAACGTCTGCGTCACGACTCCGGCACAGCTGCGGCGGTCCGCAGCCCTCCGGATCAGATACGCAGAGCTTCTATTTTTGCCGGACGCCGGAGAGCTCCGCAGCAATTCGGGCCGGGACAGGAAGTCGAGTACAGAAACAGAATAAAACATCCGGTCTAATTTTTCCGCTCACAGCGGATCATATTTCCCTTCACTACACCTTGACTCCTCTGGATGGAAACTAACTGTTGTTGGTTTTGTGGTTCTATTCTACGTGAATTTGCGAGATCTCGTGGGTCCTCGTGACTACAGCTGATAGCCGTGCCGCAACAAATCCGGACCTGGTGGGTATTGACTGACGGCGGAGCACGGAGACGACACGCAGCGGAGCCGTTCCGCAGCCGTTACGCAAGCGGCGTAAATCCCCGGTTATGCATAGTCCCATACTGGCCTTCTAAGATTTCAACAAAAGAGCAGGTAGATTTAGTTTAATAAGGCCAGAGGGACTGGCACGTTCTGGAAATGGTTGCATTGAGAAAAAGTGTGTACACATGTATTGGGGGAAAAGTAGGTAGGTTTCTGTGTGAATTTATCTGCTCGTTTCCTAATGCTGGATGTAAGACGCCAGCTGAGTGGATAAGTGAGGCCGGCTGCGTGTGTGTGCGCGTACCCTAGTGTGTGTGTGACAGAGAGTCAGAGGAGTTTAGAGACACTGTGTGTGTGAGCGAAGCACAGCAGAACAGAGTCTGTGAGTCTATTAATAGAAACGCCTCTATTGTTTGGAAATAAATCTTGAACAGGAGAGAAGTTGTAGACTTTTTTTATCTGAAGTTGGGCTGACTTTTTTACCTTCTCAACAAACGAACACTTCAGAAAGTAACTATTGCGGTTTTTTTAAATACATTTTTAAATGCTAAAATGTGACCCCACCTCCACCCCTCTTGAACGGAACTTTTAATTGAACATGTGCATGTTCAATTATTTATGAGAAATCTGAATAATGTACACAAATCTAAACTATGGGACAAAGTGAGACTAGCCTCCAATCAAATGCCATGCATATAGATATTATGTTTATATAGTGGATTGATACAAATAATACAATAGATGTTTTGGAACTTTTTATATTTATTGCCCCTCAACAGGCCAAAACTGGGCAAAATTAAATTATGCTTGTTAAGCACTATACCAAAAATATATAACAAATATATACACTCTTTGTAGTGCAAATAAAACAAAAAACTTCAGACAATTGGTAGATGAACTGTACTTCAAGTATTTTCTTCCTCGAAAAAGTAGCACAGTGTAACAGTATGAGGTGAAGCCTCTAATCGTCCCCAGACCTCCAGCTCACCTCTGGGGGGAATGGAGGTCAGTGAGTGGGAAAATGAATCATTTCATTACCAACTATGCGTGCTTCCATTTAGAGAAGGCTACTTTAGGATTATTTGGGCTCGTGATACCTGTCTCTCGTTGACTGACTCGCTTGTGTTGTTCGTTGTGTGTCCGACAATATGTGTGCTTTCAAACACCTGCCCAACTCTACCTCTGATTGGCTTACCATGAAATTTTACTCAACCTCAGCCAATCGTCAGCATTTATGCACTATGCACTGCCCACAAACCAAGGAAGAACAGTAAAAAAAGTATTTGCCTCTCGGCTCAGAGATCTAGTTGGTCTGATGAAAAACAACAGCTTCAATTATAGTAACGCGCGACATTTTTTGGCATTATCGGTAACAGCGTTATTAAGATGGGAAGAGTAATCAATTAGATTATTTGTCACTGAAAAAAGTAACGCCGTTATTTATAACGCTGTTATTCGCATCACTGGTAGTCATTCATTCTCAGTAAATTTCACTCAGACTATCTTAACATTTACTAACAAAACCCATATAAAATGATTGTATTTCAGGATTGTTTAAGTTATTACTTGGTGTTGAAGCCTCTACACATAGGCCAGACGGGGCGACCATCGGCAGAAAAGGCATTTGGACTGATCAGTCTCCCCGAATTGTTCGAAACATGCCAGAGAACACACCGAGGAGACGAGACGTAACACGTCTCCATAACAGCAGGCGGAGCTAATCTGTATTGTAGCCCAAAAATGAAAACCGGCAGCTGATTGGACGAACGCGTCACGTGGGTCTGGTTTCTTCTTCCGGATTTTGGATTTTTCAAATGGCCATTAATCGTTTAGAACACGATCTCATATTTTACTAAAATAGTTCACTGAAACGTCCATCCATCCATCCATCGTCGTCCGCTTATCCGTGGTCGGGTCGCGGGGGGAGCAGCTCCAGCAGGGGACCCCAAACTTCCCTTTCCCGAGCCACATTAACCAGCTCTGACTGGGGGATCCCGAGGCGTTCCCAGGCCAGGTTGGAGATGTAATCCCTCCACCTAGTCCTGGGTCTTCCCCGAGGCCTCCTCCCAGCTGGACGTGCCTGGAACACCTCCCTAGGGAGGCGCCCAGGGGGCATCCTTACCAGATGCCCGAACCACCTCAACTGGCTCCTTTCGACGTGAAGGAGCAGCGGCTCTACTCCGAGCTCCTCACGGATGACTGAGCTTCTCACCCTCATCATCTCTAAGGGAGACGCCAGCCACCCTCCTGAGGAAACCCATTTCGGCCGCTTGTACCCTGGATCACTGAAACGTGTTTCTGAAAACATTTTAAGGAGAAATCGGCCGTGCAGTTGCTGAATCTGTCTTCATCTCAGATCAACAAAGGTCAGCTTACAAGATTTTCCTCAGATTTTGAGAGACTCTAGTCACGCTTATTTCGGCTCCCTGTTTCCGGATTAGCTCTCCACCAATCAGATTGATCATTTGAGCCTGATTGCCGGCAGTGCCCGCCCTCCCGACTATGCCCTACAAATCGGCAAAAATGAAGGCCGACGGCCCCTCCAACGGACGGCGGCATGGAACGCACCGCACAGACTCGAGTCACCGACCTCGCCAGACTGTTCCACGGTTGATTTTCGGCTTGGTCTGTAGTGGGCTTAAGGCTTTCTTTAGCCACAGTAAAGGCTGATCTCTTGTTGTGTTGCGTCATTTTCTTCAGGGGACTGAGGTGTAATAATAATAAAATAACGCATTCAAATACTGATTTTAACATTGATTACCATAACTATCTAAGCATCAGAGCATTCAGGTCAGCCCTCCATAATTCAACAGTCAATTTGACTGATTTCAAAAGACAAATAACTTTTTCGAGCTAGAAAAGAACCTTGGGCCAACTCCAGTGATTGATTTAGATCACTGTACTTCTCAGAGGTCTCTCTCCATGTTAACTTTCAGTCTGTGGAAAACACAGCTTCATGAGTTATTCCAAATAACACATCATATGAAGGTGGCAAACGAGCCTTGATTAACAACCCTTGAGTAAGAGCACAGACTCTTGACTGGCACAATGAACTCGACCTGTACGAGAAGGAGAACTTCTGTGATACTTACAAAACTTGATGCAAGAAGTCGTGCCAATAATGTGAGGGTAAATCACACCGTCTCGAGTAATATTGCTAAAACATGAGTTACTGTCTGTGTGTGTCACACACACACACAGACACACACGTCCTGCTGTGAGTCATGCCTGTAGATGACAGGTGACCTCTGACCTGATAAATCTGAAACAGACTTGTTTGGCGATGAGTTGAGGGAAAGGCCTGGCTCTCAGCTGATCTAACAGCTGATTGGTTCAGAAGCCCAAATCTAACAGCCATGCATCGGGGACCGATCACCAGCCTGGCTCATCTCCAACGAGTCAGAACTACATTTCAATATGAAGTTCTCATTGTTTTTGACCCAGAGAGATTCTGATGTTTACGTTCAGATTACCATCATCTACAGTCTGTTGGATCTAACAGGATGGGAGTGTTTCTGTGACTTCCTGTTCAGACTGAAGGCTGCTTCAATCGCAAACAAACTGTCCAACTTGAAAGCAGCTTTTTGTCCCCACCCCCTGCTGCTGACCCCCTCTTTACAGCCGAGTTCTTACCTTTGCCATGATTGCTTGGTACGGTAACCTGAACATCAGGGACAACAACCACCTCAGCCATGTTGTAAAGGTGGCTGGCGAGGTGATAGGTTTCCCACAGCCCCCCTTGATGGTTATCTTTGACCAGCAAGTACTACGTAAGGCCCGGTCTATATTAGACTACAGCCCCCCCGCCTTCACTCTCAGGTCACAGATTTAGAGTACCCCGGTTCAAGACCAATAGGAGTAAAAACTCCTTTGTCCCATGTGCAATAACTCAGCTTAATTTGCACATGTATGTAGTACTTTTACATTTTTGGGATAATAAAGTGACTGAACTGAACTGACCGAACTGTACCTACTTTACAAAAGCATCATCCAACCCCCCCTGCTGTCCTGCTCACCCTGTCTTTACACAATGCTAACCGCCACCTGCAAAAACAAACTCATTAAAATCACACATATTGCCTCCAAGATAATCAGTCTCCCCACACCCAGCCTATCAGACATGAATGACAGCCATCACACACCTAGCACGTACAGCAGCAGCTGACATACCCCCTCCCCTGACCAATTCTTCACACTACTTTCATCCGGCTGCAGATACAGAGCACTGAACTGGACTGAAGCCTATTTCACCCCACCGCCATCTCAGTGCTGAACAAACTGTAATACCACCACCACCACCTCAGTTGTTTGTAGTTTTCACATTTGATGTGTCTATGTCTTATGTGTTTTGTTATGTGTTGTTGTCAGAGATGGGAAAAGTACTCACTTCTCATACTTAAGTAGAAGTACAGATACTTGTGTTAAAAAATACTCTGGTAAAAGTAGAAGTACTGATTTAACTTATTTACTCAAGTAAAAGTAACAAAGTACAGGCTTGGAAATGTACTTAAAGTATAAAAGTAAAAGTAGCCTTGCGAATGACAACCATTTTTTATGCAAAGCTACCTGGACCACAAATGTTACTAGAGCGCAAGCTGAGAAACTTCAGTAGCCATGGAGACGAGGCTCTTTATATATATATGCCATGTCTACATTTTAAATGGATGTCTGCCAAAAGGCCTAAAACATCCCATATATGATTATTGTGACAGAGACTGGGACTCCAGGTTAATAAGATTCTGACTGAGTAGCAAGATATGAATTCAATTGTGATTCTGTAATAATTCACAGATCCAGTTCCATTTTTAATCAACATTTAAAGGAATCTACATGTAAGTTCTGCATAATTTTAGAGTAGAACTAACCAGTGGTGTAGTCTATTTTTTTGTAGTGAGTATACTGTGATTACTGTCCCAGAGCGACACCCCAGACAGTCGGTACTGTGACGTTTCTGAATACGAACTGTACACGGGCAACAGACGTTTAAGTATTGATGGCGTTAATTTAAAGTCCTGGAAAAACAACACTTAGAGTTGAGAAAAGATGAGACAGATTTAACTTTTTGAGAAACGCAACCGAACCTGAACGCAACAGGACATCACATCACACAAATAAGCCGTTTAACCGACACCCCCCACTGCCACACAAAACCATGACTAATAATTAGCATCATCATACAACTTTTGTATCGATTAGCAGTAAAATCTGCTGATAAGGGCCTACATTTACTCAAAAGTATTTAATAAACTGTTTACAATCTTCAGCACCATGGCTAACAAATGCATAAAAAGCTCCACTCTTTCTATTTTAGTTAATTATCTGAACATTGCTAACTAACATTACCATATAGTCATTTAATTGTGTAAAGCAATGCATATTTAAGATTTAAGAATTTACTCTAATGTTGCATAGTCATTGACCTTATGAAGGAGTTCTCACTGTCTCTCTCATCATCTGAAACAAGGACATATAAACATTGTATTCTGTTTACTGCTGTACTCAGACACACACACACACACACATAGACACACACACACAGGCGCGCGCACACACACAGGCACGCACACACACACACGCACGTACACACACGCGCGCACGCACGCACGCGGTATCATATAAGCTAGGCTACTCTCACTTACCCATAGACAGTAAAAGAAAAACTCTCATTTACCAGGTAACAGTAGGCTAACCTAATGTTGGTGGCAGCTGCAGTATCACACGACGTGGCAGCAGCTTCAGGGACAGACTTCAGAAAACACTGAAGTAGTGTTATTTAGGTCTGTTTAGTAACGTTTCATATCTCCTTACTTATAAAACTTAGTGCAAACTCTAGGTAACTAACTAGTTGCGAGAAAGGAAAGACCGCGCAAAGAATGCAACTTGTTGTTGCTTAGTAACGTTAAGTGACTTCACGTCAGATCCAGGCCTACGGAAGCCCCGAAGGTCCAAATGTCAGAGCTTCCCAACACAGACGGGGTGAATTTATGAATGAAAATGAGAACGTTCTGTCACAAACAATGTTGTTACGTATCATCGCGCTTTTGTAAGTGGGTAAGTAACGAGACACTTTTGTAAAACGTAAGGAGTAGAAAGTACCGGTATTTGTGTTAAAAATGTAAGGAGTAAAAGTAAAAAGTCGGCACAAAAATAAATAGTAAAGTAAAGTAAAAATACCTGAAAAATCTACTTAAGTACAGTAACGAAGTATTTGTACTTCGTTACTTCCCATCTCTGGTTGTTGTGCTATGGAACATGAAAAGAAGATGTGTGGAAATGATTATCCCTATGGGACAATAAAGACTATCTATCAAGTTATTGTGAACAAATACATGGAATCTGACTGGCTTCTTGTTTGTTGTCCTTGTTTTAGCGGCAGCAACACTACCACTAAAAACAAGGACAACAAACTGAACAAGGTGAACATGAACATTTGACTACTACAGATCTACGATGAACACGTTTAAAGGTTTTTCCTGGCCTTCCCAGCCCAATGGGGGCCACAACAAATCTGCTGACCTTGCCGGGCCGCCCCCACCCAGGTGTCGGGAGACCCCTGGGACCATACAACACCAATTGTGAGGTTCTTGGCACCTCTTTCCGATTGTTCTGAATTCCACTTTTGTCCACCAGGTGACACATCAGACGGGACGGTTGGGAATACTTATGACGAAAGGGAATACATGCGCATCATAAATGGGAAAAAGTTTCCCATCTGTCTGTGGGTCAAAAGGGAACACTGAAGGACTCTTGGGAAGAACCTTTGGGAACACTTTTGTCCATTTGGTCAGGACACTTGGGAAGACAATATGCCCCATTTAAAAATTTACCATAGCCTTCATTGTTCGCCTGCATTGAACGCGTAACATTTGTGGACTGTTGGGGGAGCAGATGTGCCGAAGAATATATCTTTTAACCGTCTCCACCTGCAGCGCCACTTGGCGTAGGATTGAGAGTCACAGCGAGACGCTGAGCCTTTCCTCTCAGATTGTTGTTGTTTCTTCAGTTTTTGGAGCCGGCACAGAGCTGTGAAACATCAACCTATTGTCAGCTGTTATCAGAGGAAACGAGATATAGAAACAGAAACTCTCCAAACCAAACTGCCAACACACTCACTGGTGGTCATTAAGTTGGTTCCTGTATAGTCACAGTTTATCAGGAGGAATGTTTAACTTTAGCATTTTGAATGGCAGAAGATTTAATTTAAGAAAGATTGTGCCAAATGTAGAGAAATGTGTGTAGAGTTTTGGTTTAGAGCTGCAGTCTGAGTGCATTCAAGCAGAGTATGTTCAGGGTTAAAGAAGAGTTACAGGTGGTTGTTAGTGTGGGAACAGACACAAATCTGACTTTAATTTTCTTACCGTCTGATCTGTTCTTCTTCTCTTTTAGTTTTTCCTCTGACTGTTTTCCACAGTCGCTCTCTTACTTACTTAAACTGTGTTTTGTTTCCCCAGTTTCTCTCTCTCTCTCTCTCTCTCTCTGTCTCTCTTTCTCTCTCTCTCTTTCTCTCTCTCTCTCTCTCTCTCTCTCTCTCTCTCTCTCTGTCTCTCTTTCTCTCTCTCTCTTTCTCTCTCTCTCTCTCTCTCTCTCTCTCTCTCTTTCTCTCTCTCTCTCTCTCTCTCTCTCTCTCTCTCTGTCTCTCTCTCTCTCTCTCTCTCTCTCTCTCTCTGTCTCTCTCTGAGTGAGTGCATGCTGAGAGTGTGTGTGAGTGGGCTGCAGTGTTTTGTAGTTTTTCTTACTTTTCTTATTTCTTTTTTCAACCGTTTTATTTAGTTTTGGTTAGTTTAATGGTATAGGTAACTTCATATTTATTTTGTAGTACTTTTTGGTGGTTAGTTTGGGGTTATTTGGGTGGTTTGTCTCCTGCCGGCGTCTCGCCGGTCGGCGTGTGCAGCCGCCATGGTGAATGGAGAGGAGTTCTGACAGAACCAGCGACAAAGGTGGTCCTGTGTAACGTCCCACCTTTCATCTCTGATGGCTTTCTCAGCAGAGAGCTGTCCAGACACGGGAAAATAGTTTCTCCAGTCAAAAAGATCTTGGATGTAAGTCTCCGTTACTGAAGCATACTCAAGCGAGTATGAGGAGCAGGAGGCTCTACAAGAGGAGTTCCTGAGTGCGCTACCTCAGGTTTCTGCGGAGACCAACTCCTGTCTGGAAGCGCCCATACAACTGCAGGAGGTCCACGCTGCCCTGCAGAGTATGCAGGGGAGACGTGCCCCAGGCATTGATGGCCTCACAGTCAAGTTTTTTAAAGCCTTCTGGGACATATTTCCACACGATGTTTTAGATGTTTTTAATGAAAGTCTGGCCTCTGGCTCTAAAGGTAAAGGTACTTTATTGTCACATACATATACATGTAGCGAAATTCATTCTCTGCATTTAACCCATCCCTTAAGGGAGCAGCGTGCAGCCAATCACAGCGCCCGGGGACCAACTCTAGATCTGGACCAACTCCAGATCACTGGCTGGAGAACCTAGTACATGTTTTTTGATAGTGGGGGAAACCGGAGCACCTGGAGAAAACCCATGCAGACACGGGGAGAACATGCAAACCACACAGAAAGGATTCAAACCCAGAACCTTCTTGCTGTGAGGCCACAGTGCTAACCACTGGGCCACCATGCTGCCCCTTTATGCTCATGTCCTGCCGCAGGGTGGTTGTTACGCTGCTACCAAAAAAAGGCAACCTGCAGGACATTACAAACTGGCGCCCTGGGTCTTTGCTGTGTGTGGATTACAAGCTTCTGTCCAAAGTCTTTGCCTCCAGGCTGGGGAGAGCTATGGAGCAGGTCATCTATCGGGACCAGACCTACTGTGTGCCCGGCAGGTCCATGGTGGACAATGTCCACCTCATTCGGGATGTTTTGGAGGTCTCCAGCTCGTTGGGGTTTAACACTGGTCTGATTTCTCTAGACCAGGAACAGCTTCCTCTGGAAAGTAATGGGGAAGTTCTGGTTCAGTGCTGGTTTCATAGCCGAGATCCAGGTGTTGTACAGTGAGGTTGAGAGTGTGCTGAAGTTTAACGGCAGTCTGTGTGCTCCTTTTAGAGTGTGTAGAGGCGTCCGGCAGGGCTGTGCTCTGTCCGGGATGCTCTACGCACTCTCCCTAGAACCCCTCCTCTGCAGACTACGCAACAACATTGAAGGTCTGATTTTACCTGGTTTTAGTGAGAACATGGTTTTATTGGCTTAAGCTGATGACGTCATTGTTTTTATTAAGAGCCAGCATGAGTTGGATATTTTAGAAGACACTGTTTCGGGTTTTAACATTTTATCTGCAGCGAGGGTCAACTGGCAAAAAAGTGAAGCCCTCGCTGTTGGTGAATGGCATGACGGTCTCCCGGTTCTCCCCCAAAACCTGGGCTGGAAAAAAGAAGGTTTAAAATACCTCGGTCTGTTCCTCGGTACCGAGGTCATGGTGCAGAAAAACTGGGAGACCGTCATGGAAAAAATTGAAAACAAGATGAACAAATGGAAGTGGCTGCTCCCTCAGATGTCTTATAGAGGTAGAGTTTTAGTCTTAAATAATCTGGTTGCATCCCTTTTGTGGCACCGTTTAGCTTGTGTGGACCCCCCGTCAGGTCTACTAGCTCAGATACAGCGAAAAATGGTAGATTTTTTTTGGGGAGGTCTACACTGGGTGCCACAGGGGGTGCTGTTTTTACCAAGAGAGGAGGGGGGACAGGGCCTTGTCAGCCTGGCCAGCAGAACGGCCACTTTCAGGCTCCAATTTATACAGAAGTTTTTGACGGGGCCGCCTGGCTTGGTGTGGAGGAACGTGACCAGCTGTATCCTCAGACATGTGAGTAAACTGGGGCTGGATGCTGCTCTGTTTTTAACTGATCCAAAATGTTTAAAGTTAAGTGGGTTTCCTCCTTTTTTATCAGGGCGTTTTTAAATCGTGGGCCCTTTTTAACTGTACGTTGAATGATAGGTCTAACTCTCTGCACTGGTTGTTGAAGGAGCCGCTGGTCAACGGGAGCAGACTGGACATCTGCAACGGGGTGCCCGGGCTGCTGGCAGCCCTGAACCGATCCAGGACCCTGAGCCTGCAGCAGCTGGTGGAGGCAGCAGGGCCTGAACTATCGGGGGCCGGGGCTCTGGGCTCTCTCCTGGGTATGACCTCTATCCGGGTCACACAACAAATCCTCAACCTATGGACCCAGAAGTTGAGTGGGAGAGAGAGGATGCTCCTCATGAAGTACAGCCGGGGGGAGACTATGCCAGACCCCACAGACCTGTTCCCAGAAGTCTACATGAGCCCAGAGTTTGGAGAGGAGACCGGCCCCCTGTTAGCTGTCAGTAGCCCGAGCAAGCTTACCCTGCACGGAGCAGACAAAGTGACACTCTACCAGAACTGTGTGAAAGCCATCAATAAAAAAGGACTGAGCGGCAGACCCCCCACTGTCTGAAATGACAGGTTGGGGGGGGGGACATCCTTGTCCCCAGTGGAGGGTTTTATACAAGCCTCCCCTCAAAAAACGGACCGCTGACCTCCAGTGGAGGATTTGACATGGTGCTGTGGCCTCCAATGCTTTTATCTGTGTTGTTACCCGACTGTTCTGAGCCAGTGCCTGTTCTGTAACCTGAGAGAGACTGTGGACCACATGTTCACTGAGTGGAAGAGACTCACAGAGTTCTTCTTCTCTGGTTTTTAGTCTTTTTAATGTAGTTTTTACTGAGAGGGTTTTTATTATGGGAGCTGTCTATAAAAAGGCACAAAAAGAAAAATGGCAGCTCCTGAATTACCTTTCAGGTGAAGCAAAAATGGTGATTTACATCAGCAGAAAGAACAAGGTGGAGAACAGAGAGGGGCAGGAGGCCGGGGAGGGGCAGGAGAACAGAGAGGGGCAGGAGAACGGAGAGGGGCAGGAGAACAGAGAGGGGCAGGAGAACGGAGAGGGGCAGGAGAACAGAGAGGGGCAGGAGGCCAGGGAGGGGCAGGAGGCCGGGGAGGGGCAGGAGAACAGAGAGGGGCAGGAGAACAGAGAGGGGCAGGAGGCCAGGGAGGGGCAGGAGAACAGAGAGGGGCAGGAGAACAGAGAGGGGCAGGAGAACAGAGAGGGGCAGGAGAACAGAGAGGGGCAGGAGAACGGAGAGGGGCAGGAGAACAGAGAGGGGCAGGAGGCCAGGGAGGGGCAGGAGGCCGGGGAGGGGCAGGAGGCCAGGGAGGGGCAGGAGGCCGGGGAGGGGCAGGAGAACAGAGAGGGGCAGGAGAACAGAGAGGGGCAGGAGGCCAGGGAGGGGCAGGAGGCCGGGGAGGGGCAGGAGGCCAGGGAGGGGCAGGAGGCCGGGGAGGGGCAGGAGAACAGAGAGGGGCAGGAGAACAGAGAGGGGCAGGAGAACAGGGAGGGGCAGGAGGCCAGGGAGGGGCAGGAGGCCGGGGAGGGGCAGGAGAACAGGGAGGGGCAGGAGGCCGGGGCAGTCTGGCTCTGTACCATCAGGCCCAGACTCTGGTTAGAGTTCAGGTTCTACAAACATATCGGAGACATCGATGCTTTTAAACTACGCTGGTGTTTTAATGACATCGTTTGTTCTGTGGTTGATGATGAGCTGGTTTTTGCACAAGTTTTTATCGGATAAAAATTCTTTTAAATACAACTATTGAGATTTTAATGCATTAGCACTTTATTTATTTGTGAACTTGTACAAATTATAATTATGTAAATAAAGTGTTTTGTAAAAAATCAAAAAAATCTCTTTCTCTCTCTCTCTCTCCCCCAGTGTCCCCTGGTCCCCCCCCCTCTCTCTCTCTCTCTCCCCCAGTGTCTCCTGGTCCCCCCCCCCCTCTCTCTCTCTCTCTCCTCTCTCTCTCTCTCTCTCTCTATCTCTCTCTCTGTCTCTCTCTCTCTCTCTCTCTCTCCCCCAGTGTCTCCTGGTCCCCCCCCCTCTCTCTCTCTCTCTCCCCCAGTGTCTCCTGGTCCCCCCCCCCTCTCTCTCTCTCTCTCTCTCTCTCTCCCCCAGTGTCCCCTGGTCCCCCCCCTCTCTCTCTCTCTCTCCCCCAGTGTCTCCTGGTTCCCCCCCCTCTCTCTCTCTCTCTCTCCCCCAGTGTCTTCTGGTCCCCCCCCCCCCCCCCCCAGTAGCTCTGCTGACAGACTCACTGCTTGTTCAGACAGATTAATGACATGAATGAGATTCATAAATACCTCTGATTGATTTCAGTCTGATTAACGATTTCAGAAACGTTTGAAAATAATGCATTTAACCTCTTTAACCTAAACCTAATTTTAACCTGAACACACACACACACACACACACACACACACACACAGCAGGTATTTTAACAGTGGAAATGTAGGCTAATTTTTCATTTTTGTCCCTGTGACATTTGAATTCATCCTGGAGGAAGTGTGTGAAGAATGGGAGGAAATTAAAGTTCATGGCGGTTACACCCTGGCAGGGTTCACGTTATAATCTGAGAGAGACACACACACATAATGGTGGGAGGAAGTGAAAGGCCGTAGCCTAATGGTTGCACTATCAGAGAGACTTCACTGCTTATCATTATGTGATCCAACTTTCAGGTTTTTGAACCTCAAAATCAAAGTACTCCCAAACACAAGCTGGAAGATGAAAGGTAGGCGTTGCACACTTGGACACCAAGGAACTTTCACACGTGCATGGGTTGGAATTATTTCTTTACTTCTTGACTGAAAATAATTATAATATTTTATTGGGCTACAGTGCTTTCACTACCAGGTAAAGTGCAATTTCACATTTTTTTCATTTAACTCACAAAACTGATAAAACTACTAGCAGATATTTCACTACTTATTCACATACACATTATACATACAATTATATTGCTGCACATAAGCTCAACGTTGCTACATGCTATGGGCTGTTTCTGTAACTGACTGAGGTGCCCCCTCACTCCCTACCTAAAGGACCCACAGCTGCCTGTGTCACAGAGTAAACCTACAGAAATACAGTTGATCTTGCAGTTGAATAAACACAAATGACACAAATTAACCAAACCATTAAAAAGAACATGTGAGAATGAAGTGGGGGGTATCCACTGTCCATTCATATGTCCCACATCATTGTCAATCCTACATAGGTATTATAGGCCTTTACTGAAGTGGCACGGTCATCCAGAACCAACTCAAAGAACTCCGACACGTTTCAGCGTCTAGCCTTTGTCAGGGAGTCAAATAGATGTGATGAGAGCCAATGGGTTTCTTCTAGTGGTAATCAACCAATAGGAAACTTGGCTACTATTGTAGGCCTGAAGGACACCCCCTCTATCCCAGAACATCTTGGACACTAGAAAAGACCCATTGTCTCTCATTAGAGTTATTTTAAATTGGTTCTGTATGGCTTGGTCACTTGCAAAATAAGCATTTAATAGTGAAAAATTAGTAGTTTGAGCTTTCTCTTATTTTATACCTTTTCCATTCAAAAAGAAACTCAAACAAACTCAGATTTGAGTCCACATGTTCTCAAAATAATCTTTTTTTTTATAAATCTTTCTGTTCCCTCTACTACTACATGTTACTCAAAACTACATTATAGCCTTTATCATGGAGCATTGTAATATGTTTTATCATGTTTCAGAGATGCACCAGGACAATCATCAACAATTCAGCCAGGACAGGTAATAAGGCAGACTGTGGCAGCATGACATTTCTTGCTTTCAGTGTTGTTGTTTTCAGACATTTCTTCAGATAGTAATATCTGATGCTGAGGATCTGGATCCACCTGAAACAAATCCAGAAAAAACGTCTTGCTACAGGTAAGTCAAAAAGAAAAAGAACTGATTACATGGGGAAGACATTGTTGTTTGTAAGATGTTTACCATGGAAATGGTAATTTCCCAACAGTAAATACACAGACCTGTATTCACCAAACGTTGAGCAGGAGGACGAAGAGCCGGTTGCTGTCAATGTGAAGAATTTCCCACACACAGCAATGTAATATGACAGCTTTCGACCATAGCACTGCAGTTTTTTCACTGTACAATAGTTCTGGTATATCTGGAATATCCACAAATGAAGTCACTTTCTGTCATTACAGGGAGGAGACGGACATTACATTACATTACCTGACATCGTAGCAAACCTGTCGCTTCCTATTGATCATAAAAGAGTCAGCCGGTTCAACATCTCAAGGGCTAATGTTTGGGATGATGTAAAACATATTCTGAAACCTGTGACCTGCTGGTGAAATGTACTGATGATACTGGTGTTCTGGAAGAGGGAATTGACACTGGTGGTCCAAGACGAGAGTTTTTAACTCTACTAATGAAACGCCTAAAAGACCGGCCCAGTTTTGATGGACCAGAAGGACATCGGTTCTTGGTCTACCATGCAAAGGGTATGCGTATCGGTTACATGTGTACTATAGGCTACTAATGGTTGGTTAATGCTCATTGACCATATCACATGACATATGCTTGTATATTACAGTATATAATGCATTGTTTGTTTTAATTTTGCAATATGAATTCATTCACAGCTGTTAGGGAGGATGAATACTACCTGGCAGGGAAGATGATTGTTGGAGGTCCAGGTCCCCATTTCCTGTCGGAAGATCTTGTACATTATCTTGCAGGCCAGCCTTCATTCAGACCACCAACTAATTTAATAACTGATGAAGAAATAGGGAAAGCTTTGCCAGAGGTGAGAATAGCATAAGGCTACGGTATGGTAGAGCAGAGTTTTACATAGTTCCTGCAGTGTGTTGAGACAATGTTTACTTCCTATATCACATGCAGAATGAATTTCATTAATTTATTAGTTTTTGATAGTGTAAGATTACACCATGCTATGTATGTTATTAAAAATAAGCAAGGAGATACAGTGCATACACTTATTGACTGGGGTGTTTTCATGTCTTTCAGATTGAGAATGCTACTTCATTGGATGCTGTGCAAGAATGTATGATGAGACAGCAGGTTGTCTGAGACATGTGGAAGAAAAGAAAGAAATCGTGTCAGACTACCTCCAATGGTAAATTATTGACCACAACTCATCTGTAATTGACAGGTAAGATGATATTTGTAGTTGTTTTTTTAGTTTAGTTTTTAGTGCCTCATGATCCCCATCTTTGGTTTATGCAAGCATGTATATCTTTTATCAATTTGTCACTGTGACAGAATTTGTACCTTAGTGTATTTCAACTGATATGTCACTTCATTCTGTGTCAAACTACAGTGCCTTCATTAAGTCTGCACACCTTATAGATTCAATTTAAAATATATATTAATCCTTTTCCTCATCAATCTACACACAATACATCATAATGACAAAGCAAAAACAGAAATTAGATCTGAGGTTTCTCCTCCTGACTACCTCTTCCATAGAGGAAAATCAGTCCAGTTACACACACCTGGCAGCAGAGCGACGGTTTGAGGCTCACTTGATCCATCAAACCCTTATAATATAAAGTCAGATATAAAGAGTGTGGTGATGTTGTGTGTAAAGCCTGTAGCTTCATACACGAGGAATCCAGGCTGGAATTACTTCCAAAGGTGCTCCAGCAGTGTACTGAGAAAATGGGTAATTAACTTGTGATATTTCAGTTTTGAATTTTTATTAAATTTGCTACAATTTCTAAAAACCTGTTTTTGCGTTGTCATTATGATGTATTGTGTGTAGACTGATGAGGAAAAAGATTCATATTATTATTTGAAATTGAATCTATAATGCAACAAAGTTTTGAAAAAGTGCGATGGGGGTGTGGACTTTCTGAAGCCATCGTGTGAGTGCTCAAGCCACCCAGACTGTCATTCCAGTCTTGTTTCTACGTGTTATACTTACAGTTTGTAACAATTAACGTTTAATGTGCAACGCAAAAACAGGGTTTTTAAAATCAATTTTTAAGTTTGTTAAGGTGGAAAGTAGTTGTAGAGAAGAGAATATTTAATAGTTTTCTTTAGATGATTTAAATGAAATTGCCACTACACAGCAGTGAAACAATGTTTGTGTTCTGTAGATTCAGAGACGGTCTTTCAACCCTGGAGGTTTTGACTGCACTGCAGCAACACCCTACTTTGCCCCTTTGCCCCCCACTTTTGGCCCCTGTCCTGTGCCACTCTGAAAGGCGACTCACTGCTTTTGAACTTGAGAGACTCTTCAAACCTGACCTCAGTCCTTCGGGGAGTAATCGAAGACTTAAAGAAAGTCAAACCATGGCCTACTGGGCAGACTATCTCCTTGATTGCGAAGGTTTGTTAGTTATTTGTTTTTTATTACTAGTTAAGAGAACACATGGCAGTGATGTATCTAAATAGTTTTTCTTTGCAGAAGGCCAGGCTGCTGTGTCTGTGGAAGATGTTTTGATGTTTGCTACTGGGCTGTCTTCACTTCCCCCATCTGGCTTGGAACCACTGCCACAAATAGAGTTCCTGAATGACTCTGCGTTCCCAATGGCAAATACATGTTCAAACTCCTTGAGATTACCACTCCTAGACTCGTACACTTTGTTTAAGTCACAAATGGACTTTGGACCAAAATAGTCCAGGATGTGGCTGTTTCTCAGCCATATGATGGATGACCCCTAGAGTTAAGACTGAAAAAGTTGTTGTTGTTGTTAAAGGTGGTTTAAAGTGCAGTTGCCAAAGTTGTTTTTATAATGTTACAGTATGTGAGCATGTTCTTTTCTCCCAGTTAACATTTTGAAAATGTTTTAGATCCATGACTCAAACTGGGATCCCTTTGTGAATCACTGTTTTAGATAAAGAAACAAGAACTTTAAGGAGTTTTGTTTTCTATACTGCAAAAGTGTAATAAATACTGATTACTAGTTTTGATTCATTTACTTCACACTTAAAAACAATGAAGCTGTGGGTGACAGATTCATGAATATTGTGTTCAGACAGACAGCAGTGTTCCACCACTACAAAAAGCCCTCCCTTTTTGATCATTTCATAGCTGAGCCATTTCTTTTAGTTTCATGTACAGTTCTGATGCAGACTCCCAGTTCTCTGGCTTCTGTAACTGATTGTGTCCAAGTACTCCTGCATGTTTGGGTCCCAAAAGGAGTCATTGACAGGCAAGCCCATACCTGTCAAGTATCCCATTTTGGCCGGGAAAGTCCCACATTTTACCCTTCTTTCCCGCCGTCCTCCCGTATTAGTATTTTCCCGTAAATCTCCCAATCTGAGCTCTGTCACTAGCCTCGCGATAACGGCCACCTGCAGCAGCCTACTACAGGTACTGTAGGTGGCAGTTGTCGCGGGGTTAGTGTGTGAGGTCACATGATGAGTGACAACGCGGGAAAAAAAACAAGAAACAACTCAGAGACGGATGATGGACGCTACGACAGAGACGGAAGGCACTCCTGCCAAAAAACCAAAACCCTCATAAGTACCGCGATCAATGGGACAGCGGATTGACTTTTCTGAAGAGGAGCAGGGGGGGGGGGACAGTCACGCGTTTTTTTTAAGTTCAGAAAGGGTGTTTAGCATGGTACGAAAGGTTGTTCCAGAGAATAGGATGACGTTAGACAACAGAACTGTTTGTGCTCTACTCTCATATCAAATGAACCACTCTGGCCCCGCCCACAAATACACTCCTTCAAAACAGTCTTAAAGAATGCAAAGTCTGCAACAAACTTGTACAATAACTCACTGAAAGAGTAAAGAAAAGCGATGTGAAATGAAAAGAATGTGTGGACTGAAAATAGCTCTGCTCTCACACCCTCGAGGATTAACTCCTGGAGCAAATTCATCACATCATCACATCAGACTTGACATCATGTCCACGATTACAGCGTACGAGTGGCCCTCGTTAAAATATTGAACGCAATGATGCAGTATGTCTGGTGTTTCCGTCTGGTCCGCGTCCTTTAAAACCTCCAAACACCGACCACATGTGATGCAAAAGCGCGTTAAGCTGTTCATGTGTTTGCCACAAAACGGGCAAAACATCCCTCGGCCGCGGTCCATGTTCGCTCACTTACCATAAACTTGATTCACGCCACATACTCCACAACGACAACACGAATTGACCGCGCTCATCACTTCCGGTGTGTGGTACATTCCCTTTCCATGAAGAATCTGTCATTTATAAACTTGTTTCGGGACTGGTAAAAGTGTTTTGCGTCTTGTTAATTTGTTTTCTAAAATGTTAATTTGTTTCGAGCTTTGTAAAAGTGTTTCATTCTTTGTAATGTTGCTTCCCGGCCACCGTAGTTCCACGCCGTACCACGCCGTTCCACGCCGTTCCATGCCGTTCCACACCGTACCACGCCGTTCCACGCCGTTCCACGCCGTTCCAATGCCGTTCCACGCCGTTCCACGCCGTTCCACGCCGTTCCACCCCGTTCCATGCCGTTCCACGCCGTTCCACGCCGTTCCAAGGAAACATGTCGTTAAACCAGGAAACCATAGAAACACGGTGCACACTGTTCAGAGATTGAACGTGTCCCTGATTTGAAACTGATTAAAACTAGGGCTGTCAGTTGAACACGTTATTAACGGCGTTAACGCCGATCATTTTTTTAGCGCACGATTAACGTTCTTTCGGATCTAGCTTGACCGGAAATCCCACTATAGCCACGCCACGTCCCGCCCACCGAAGCAGCTCGATTGGTTGGGGTTAGGATAGCGGATTGGTCAGGTGATAGGACCTGAACTAATGGGGTTACGCTACCTTGGACGCCTGGCCAATAGTAGTGATTGAAGGGCGGGTCTTGGCGTGGCTGGCCGCACACACTTGTTTTGGGCTTGCGAGCCGCGTAGCTACTGTAGGGTCGTCACGGCGATTATCTTCGGAGCGAGTAGTGACTCTAGAGTCGTAGTGAGAGAAACAAAGAGTCTCTGTTCTTTCTGACCACGGTGGGAAACCTGGAGCAGGAGAAGTTAACCCTCTCCTTGATTTCATGTTGTTGATGGAGAAGGAGAACCAGGAAATGAGTCGGGGGGGAAACCATAGTCGCTATGACGACCAGCCACGCTCGCCTCAGGCATGAGGCAGTACTATCTGCGATGGAAAATGGAGGTAACAGAGATACATTATGTGACAGATTATTTGGCACAAACAGGCAGGACAGGAAGGACACGATAGCAGCAAGAGTTAGTGACTACATGTAATGTTGACAGTCCTGATTACCTGTTAGCCACTTCTTTAAGTTAAATTTAAAAGAAACGGAAGTGTTAAAATCCTACTCTGAGCTGGAATGAGGTTCCATTCACCAGCAGCCCTGACTGAAAAGGCTGTTTGGCTGAATATACTTTTCCTCAGCGGGACAATGCAGTCACCTCCGGCTGCACTCCTCGTAGACCTGTAAGCGTTTGGTACTGTGTTCACAAACTGGCTCAATACATGAGGAGCCAGAACATGTAGAATTCTGTACATAAGACAGAGATCTGTATATCTTATCAAATGTTCAAAACTTAAAAGATTATATTTTTTTAAACACAGCAATGATGATAGTATATGGGTTTCCTATCAAGTACTTTAAGAGTTTTTTTTATAGGGAGAGTAGTAGTTTCCCTGTGACCAGGTTGTCAAACAGTAGGTGATATGGGATCAAATCACTGAGTGCATAAACATCAGTGCAGCCCTTGTTTAAGTTTATTTTAGATAGGGACAAGTATGTTACATAAAACATGTTACATACTACAACATTTTAGCCGAAGCTAATTCTCAATGTCAGTCCCTAGTGGGCCTTTACATACAAAATCAACAATACCTAATTAAAATAAACATAATAATGCAGTAAAACAATAAAACAATTTAAACAAAGCCGTGACAAAACAGTCAGTGGTCACATTTCTGACCTCTGATTAAATAGTCTCTGAGTCTGTGTTTGAAAGGGACCCAGTTTGACTCTCCTTTCAGTTCAGTGGGTGAACAGTTCCAGGCTTTTGTGCCTTGAACAGAAAAAGCTGATTGTCCAAATGAAGTCTTACATTTCGGGATCTGACAGTTCCCATTCTGAGCTCCTCTAGTTCTTGAACCCACAGCCCTGAGAGCAACTATACAGTCACTCAAGACCTGTGGGGCTTGCTGATTCAAACATTTATACATCAGCTTCAACATAGAAAATGTAATGACATTCGGAAAAGATAAAATGTTCAAATTACTCAGACTATTACAATGATGTGACTTAGTTGGTTTCTTATCTAGGATTTTAACCGCTCTATTATAAATTATATGAAGTGGCTTAACTGCAGTAACTGCAGCCTGTGACCATGAGCAGATGCAGTAACTTATATGCGAGAAGATCATGACCTGCATGAAAGTGTGCGCAGCATGAAACGGTAAGTAGTCCCTAATCAATCTGAATGTATAAAGATTTGCTTTGGCAACTTGACAATTTTTTTTAATATGACTATTAAATTTGAGTTGTGAGTCAAGTATAAGGCCCAGGTATTTGACCTCTGATACCTGCTGGATCTTATGCCCATTTATCTCTAAATTTAATACTTCTGATAGGGATTTGAATCTTGAAGCAAAGCAAATAGACACAGTCTTTTTAATATTCAAAGTCAAACCAGCACTTTGAAACCATACCGCCACATTTTGCATGTGTTTTGCCATTTCATCAGAAACTGCTTGCACACTTTTCCCTCGCACATAAACCACTGCATCGTCAGCGTACATCTGAAATCCTGCTGTTGGACATGAGTCCAGCAAATCATTAATATACAAAGTAAAAAGCAGGGGCCCAAGAATGGACCCCTGTGGTACTCCCGTATTCATTTTTAAGAATGTAGACATTTCATTATTAACCACCACACACTGATCTCTCTGTTCAAGATATGATTTGAACCACTGTAAAGTAACTGGTGTGAAATTAAAATGGGACAGCTTGTGACAAAGGATGTCATGATTTAAAGTATCAAACGCCTTTTTGAGATCCAAAAAGATAGCTCCAACAATTTCTCCACCATCTATTGCAAATTTGAGTAGTTCCACAAAAAAGCAATTTGCCGTCTCTGTGGAATATTGAGGACGAATACCAAATTGTAGTGGGTGGAAAATGTTATTTAAATGTATAAAAGTCATAAGTTGGCTATACACAATTTTTTCTAACACTTTTGAAAAAACTGGTAAGATGCTTATGGGCTGATAATTACATGCCTGGTCAGGTTTTCCTGACTTAAATATTGGAATAACTTTTGCCTGTTTCCAAGGTGTGGGGAATTGTCCATTCTGGATAGAGAGATTGATCAAGTGTGTTAGAGGCTTTACAAAAGTGTTTTTATTTCGTTTCAAAAAAATTGTATTAATGTGAAAAAGATCCTTACTATAACTGTTGTTAAGTGAGTTTATCGCTTCAAGCACTTTTACTTCATTGGTCTGCTGAATTGAAAACGAAGAGTATTGGTTTGTTTGAAGTTTGGTGAATTTTAGTTGCTGTTCTACGTTAACTTGTTGCACCAATTCTTCCACTGACGAAAAAAAAAACATATTAAATTCCATAGCTATTTGTTTACTGTCCCTAATCTGCTTGTCTCCATTTCTAAGTTCATGGATGGTCTTCGATTTGCCTGACGGTTTCACAATACCATTTATTTGCTTCCACATTATGAGAGGGCTTCCCTTGGCTTCTGTTATAGTTGTAATATAATACTCCGCTTTTGCTTTTCTTATATTTTTAGTGACTTGATTTCTTAGACTTTTAAAAATATTTATATCACTACTTCGTTTAGTCTTAACAGATTTTTTCAAAGCCAGATCTCTTTCTTTCATTAATTTTTTTAACTCCTCATTAATCCAAGGTAATGTTTTCTTCTTCACATGCTTTTGCTTTTTAAGATATTTAGAAATGATCCCTTCAACGTTGTTCATTACTTCTTTACAGCAACTATGCACATCGTCGTTGTCCATTGTTGTGCTCCAGTCTAGAGCATTTAATTCATTATCTAAAGCAGGAAAATCTCGCTTTAAAATGGTCAATATATTTGAGTGAGTTTTGTTTATCTTTAACAGACGTTTTTTTGATAATTTTCGGGCAACGAGAATCATGTTATGGTCGGACAAACCAGTTAAAAAATTATATGATTTCAAAAGCCGATCATCCTTGTTCGAAAAAACCAGATCTATTCGTGTCCTAGAAGACTTTGAGATCCTTGTAGCACCCTTAATTAATTGGCAAAACTCTGATTTATTCATTAAGGTTTTGAGTTTGTTCCTTTTAGCAGAATTAGACCAGTCTATATTAAAATCACCTAATACAATAACTTCGGATTTATGGGCCACCAACTTCATCAATTTACTCAACTCATCATAAAATACATCTTTAAAAGAAGGAGGATTATATAACACCACAATCTTAAAATGCATACTTGGTGACAATGAGATTTCAACACAAATAAATTCAATATTCAGTTTATGATCCAAAGTAACTTCTGTGCATGTCATGTAATCTCTTAAATAAAGTGCCACTCCTCCTCCTCTTCCAGTTTTCCTGTCATTTCTATAACATTTATAACCTGGAATTTCGATTAAACCGGTTTGGATCCTACTATGAAGCCATGTTGAAGCTCCCTTGTTGACATGCAACTGCAAACATGTCTAAAGTTTGCCAGGTTGAACTTAATGAGATTACAAACCTTCTTAATGTGTGATTTAAAATTAAGATTGTTATCAATGTCCCCTCCAAGATATTTCAAATCTGAGACGACTTGTCCTCTCTCCCCTGCTACGACTACCTCCGGTTCTGCACAGCGACTTGTAGTGCAGAGAGTGTCTCCTTTGATAATGTAACTATTTGAACAGATTCCAAAGAGATTCCATTCAGTGGATGTCCCCACAGTGTTGCATGATGGGAGAATACACATTAAATCAGCTCATTTACAGTTTCACAGTTTATTTAATAGGTTTTATTTCCTCTGACCAGATCAAAGAGAAACATAAGTTACAGATCTTCATCATTTCATCTCTCTGAGCTGAACCTCCAGCAAACACCTGAAAGTACTTTATTACAGTAGTACTACTACTACTACATTTCTCTGTGTTTAGTGTTTTGTTCTGTCATATATTAGTAATTAATCATTATTGTGTGATTTCAATACATTTCCGTTTAGTTTTTCTCTTGTCTTTATAGTACTATGAACAGTTTTGCCATCCATGTGACATCCCTGCAGCATACATATGATAGCCCAGGTTCTCCTGACAGAAATGATGGTCATAATGTGATAACAGGGTTGAGGTTATAAGCATTACAGTGCGTTCCATTTGAAGTAAGAGCTTAGATTTTCTGACATCCCCTGAACTAGGATGTCCTCACACTACCCCGAGCTCAAAATCCAACATGGCTGCCCCATGAAGTGTCCCCAGTAGTGAAAGCTGTAGTAACATACAGTTTATTAGCTCTTCTGTCTTATTTGTGTATCACTAAATCAGTCATACAAACAGTCCTATTTATCATCTATGTGTGGACATGTTGTTAAAAGTAATCTTATTCCCCAGAGTCCTTGAGTTGTCTCGCCTCACAGTTTTCCTTGGATTAGGGTGGCACCTAAATCACGGTTGCAGCTGCCGCCGTGGTCCTGCTCCGCCCTGCAAGATGCCACCGACAAAGAGCCTGGGTCTGTCTGAGGTTTCTGCCTAAAAGGAAGCTTTTCCTCACCAGTGTCACACCAAATGCTTGCTCGTGGGGGATTGTTGGGTCTTTGTAAATTATAGAGTGGTCTAGACCTACTCTATCTGTAAAGTGTCTTGAGATAACTCTTGTTTTGATTTAATACTGTAAATAAAATGTAATTGAATAGAAAATTAGCTTATTGCGTTGTTATCAACTGGTATTGCTAACAATAGCTAACCTAGCTAGAGCTAACCCCACAATGACAATGAGACTTGTTAAATTGAAGCAGTCAACTCGGTGTGACATCCGTCCCAGCTCTGGTTTCTGAGTTCTGAGGTCAATGGAACGCACTATTATTACACCAGGAAACCAGGGGACCCAAAGATTGGAAGAAATGGCTTAGACAACAGTTAAAGGGAAGTCGAATAATAAAATCCATGTGTGTGTGAGATGAGATCCTCGGAGCTGTTACTCTGCTGTCTCCACTCCTTCCTCTTCAGTCAGCCCTCCTTCAGCTGCAGAAAAAAAACGCTTATAATAAACCAGCACAATGTTCCTCGGTCTGTCCGGCTTCTGCCCCCTGCTGACCTGGAGAGACATGACAGCACACAGATGTGACTTCCTGCATCACTTCTCTCTTCAGTTCAACAAACAGCCTGACTGCTTGATTTCAGCCAGTGGTCTAAACAACAGGTGTGTGTCCGTACCTTACAGTAGAAGTAAAGAGCAGTGATCACCAACAGCAGAGACAGAGAGAACACGACCACTCCGATGATAAAAGGTGCCGGACCTGGTAGATCTGATGATGGATATGTTGATGGATCTGATGATGGTTCTGATGGATCTGATGGATCTGATGATGGTTCTGATGATGGATCTGATGGATCTGATGATGGTTCTGATGATGGATCTGATGGATCTGATGATGGTTCTGATGGATCTGATGGATCTGATGATGGTTCTGATGATGGATCTGATGGATCTGATGATGGTTCTGATGATGGATCTGATGATGGATCTGATGGATCTGATGATGGTTCTGATGGATCTGATGGATCTGATGATGGTTCTGATGATGGATCTGATGGATCTGATGATGGTTCTGATGGATCTGATGGATCTGATGATGGTTCTGATGATGGATCTGATGGATCTGATGGATCTGATGGATCTGATGGTGGATCTGATGGATCTGATGGATCTGATGGTGGATCTGATGGATCTGATGGATCTGATGATGGTTCTGATGATGGATGATGTTGATGATGATGGTAAACACAGAAACACACAGACATTGTTATCTTGTCAGGCCTAGCAACAGTAACATTAAAAGTTACATTGACAATCATACATCTAATATTTGTTCTCCATTACTGAACACTTTCATCCTGTTTTCAAACAATAACACAACGTCATCATCTGCAGATTTCTCTGTTCTGTTCCTTCTGCTCAGGAACTCTACAATCTTTGTTCTCCACACAGACAAGTTCAAATGTTTTCACTCTCTTTCTTGTTGATCTGTATTAAGGTCCAGAAAGAGAAAACAGGCAGGACACACTGCTGCAGCATGGCTCACACGGGCCGTGGCTGCTCTATCCTGTCAACATGGGCCCTGAAATGAGAAGCAAGTGTCATGATCCTGATCCATGATGCTGGCAAATGTCATGTACCACGGAGGTACTACGTGTCCTTCCTAGTTTCCTCTCAGTAGACCAGCCAAATCCTATATCGTGTTACCATGTGGTGGTCCGGCTGACTCCTGTCCCCAGAGTCCAGTTGGCACTCCTTTCAGCACCTGCTACTCATTTGTAGCTGGTGGTCCAGCCAACGAGAGTTCCTGTTTAGCTACACTAACACTTCCGTTTCTTTTAAATTTAACTTAAAGAAGTGGCTAACAGGTAATCAGGACTGTCAACATTACATGTAGTCACTAACTCTTGCTGCTATCGTGTCCTTCCTGTCCTGCCTGTTTGTGCCACTTGTGCTCTGCCTATGAGGTCGTCTCTTACATGGACTGACAGTTTGGTGGAGTTGATGTTGATATTGACTAATGGTTCTTGTTTATGTGCTGATTTTGTCTTATTTATTTATTTTTTGTTACATTTATAGTCAATGTTGCTTGTATTGGGCTAAACCTGTATGTACTACTATATAATAATATAATAATATAATCCTTTTATCTTTTTAGGTGTGACATTGTATGATCTGTCCAAGGACAGCAGATGTAAAATAGCCTTTTGGCCAATTCTGGCACATTTTACATTTTTATATGTAGGTTATTAGGGCCCTATTTTAACGATCTGAAACACAAGTATCAAACGCAAATAGGGCCCTTAGTGTGCATTGTCCCTGTTAAATAAACCTGAAATGAATACATGAAATAAGCATCTTTTATCCAGCAGAGGGCAGCATCGCCTCATCACACCAGAGAACAGGAGCACCACACTGATGCAGCAACAGCAGTTTACACCTTATTTCATTTATGTTGCACTTTAAAAGCAAACACGTTTGCACCAGAGTGCTTCACACAAAAAACGTGTGTACAAGCATAAAACACACATAGGCCTAGATATGCAGATGTACATATATGGTGGAAATATGAGAAGATTTTATAGAAACAAATTAAACCCATGAGATACAGGTTAAAACAGGAAATGCAGCTCATGCAGAGCATTTTAACAACTTCTCCATTCTAAGAATTAAAGCTACTGGAGACTATACAGGCTGATAACAATTTTAACTAGTGCTGTCAAACGATTAAAATATTTAATCGCGATTAATCACATTAATGTCATAGTTAACTCACGATTAATCGCAATTAATCACACATTTTCATCTATTCTAAATGTCCCTTGATTTCTTTTTGTCCCATTATATTTTCTCATTTTAATGTTCTTATCAACATGGAAAAGTGGATCAGCTGCTTTGTGACAATGTTTTTTTATTGAAAACAACATTGTCATATACGTAATATTCAATTTCACACTAACATTCACACTTGGAGCTAATAATCTGTCACATAATGTAACTCTGTTACCTCCATTTTCCATCGCAGATAGTACTGCCTCATGCCTGAGGCGAGTGTGGCTGGTCGTCATAGCGACTATGGTTTCCCCCCCGACTCATTTCCTGGTTCTCCTTCTCCATCAACAACATGAAATCAAGGAGAGGGTTAACTTCTCCTGCTCCAGGTTTCCCACCGTGGTCAGAAAGAACAGAGACTCTTTGTTTCTCTCACTACGACTCTAGAGTCACTACTCGCTCCGAAGATAATCGCCGTGACGACCCTACAGTAGCTACGCGGCTCGCAAGCCCAAAACAAGTGTGTGCGGCCAGCCACGCCAAGACCCGCCCTTCAATCACTACTATTGGCCAGGCGTCCAAGGTAGCGTAACCCCATTAGTTCAGGTCCTATCACCTGACCAATCCGCTATCCTAACCCCAACCAATCGAGCTGCTTCGGAGGGCGGGACATGGCGTGGCTATGGTGGGATTTCCGGTCAAGCTAGATCCGAAAGAACGTTAATCGTGCGCTAAAAAAATGATCGCCGTTAACGCCGTTAATAACGTGTTAAACTGACAGCCCTAGTTTTAATCAGTTTCTTAACAAATTAACATTTTAGAAAACAAATTAACAAGACGCAAAACACTTTTACCAGTCCCGAAACAAGTTTATAAATGACAGATTCTTCATGGAAAGGGAATGTACCACACACCGGAAGTGATGAGCGCGGTCAATTCGTGTTGTCGTTGTGGAGTATGTGGCGTGAATCAAGTTTATGGTAAGTGAGCGAACATGGACCGCGGCCGAGGGATGTTTTGCCTGTTTTGTGGCAAACACATGAACAGCTTAACGCGCTTTTGCATCACATGTGGTCGGTGTTTGGAGGTTTTAAAGGACGCGGACCAGACGGAAACACCAGACATACTGCATCATTGCGTTCAATATTTTAACGAGGGCCACTCGTACGCTGTAATCGTGGACATGATGTCAAGTCCAGTGCTGACCAGTGCTATGGAAATATCCAGGACGCCTTTTATTCTAAAGCACTGCCCGGTTTGGGGAACTCGGATCACAACATGGTCAAACTGATGCCCGCCTATGTGTCTAGGCTGCGGCGTGAGAAAGTCAGAAAATTGGAGGTCAAGAGCTTGACTGCTGACGCATCCAAGGCGCTGCGAGACTGTCTAGAGTGCACGGATTGGGACATAGTGACAGACGGGACCGAAAACGTCAACGACGCGGCGCTTGCTATTTCGGGGTATATAACATTCTGCGAGGACGCAATCATTCCCAAAAAGACTGTTAAAATGTTTCCTAACAATAAGCCCTGGGTAACTCCAGAATTAAAACAACTTCTCAACCAAACAAAGCGACTGTTTAAATTGGGAGGAAACAGAGAAGAGAAAAGGACTGTGCAGAAAAGCATTAAAGGTATGATTAGGGACTGCAAAGCTGCATATAAACGTAAATTAGAGAACTTTTTTAGAACTGATGCTAGGAGAGCCTGGCAGGGGGTCCAGGAAATCACAGGATACGAGCCTAAGAGGCATCTTATGGCAGCGGAAAATGAACTTGAAATGGCAAATGATTTGAATGATTTTTATTGTAGATTTGATATTCATGATTTTACAGCTGAACAGGAACTGGTTTTTAAAGAAATCAGTAGTATGAAGTGTGTGGACATAGATATCACTATAGATGATGTTAAGTCTTATTTTAGACATGTGAACCCCCGTAAAGCTAGCGGGCCCGATGGTTTTAGTAATAGGACATTAAGGGGGTGTGCAGATCAGCTGGCACAGCCCTTTCAAAGGCTGTTCCAGCTGTCAGTAGACACTGGTGTAGTTCCCTGTCTATGGAAAAAATCTTTGATCGTGCCCGTACCCAAAAATAATAAACCTAGGGAACTTAATGATCTGCGCCCTGTTGCCTTGACATCTAAGGCAATGAAATGTTTTGAAAAGATAATGTTGAAACAGCTTTTATGTGAGGTCACACCATCCTTAGACCCAAACCAGTTTGCATATGGTGCGGAGAGAGGGGTTGAAGATGCACTGCTGACCCTGACAAACAACATATATGAGCACCTTGAACAGGCAAAGAGTCTTGTCAAGATCGTGTTCATAGACTTCAGCAGTGCCTTCAACACAATCCAACCCCCCCTGATGGTAAAAACATTGGTTCACCTCGGGGTTAACCCAAAACTACTTTTTTTAACTTTTTGAAAAACCGTAGTCAACAAGTGAAATTTAACTCAAGTGTCTCATCGTTAAAAGCCATAAACACAGGGGCACCACCAGGGTGTGTCCTGTCTCCAATTCTATACACTTTATACACCAACAACTGCCAGGCAACCACCTCAAACCTTTTTACAATATGCTGATGATACAGCATTAGTTGGTTTTGTACAGTCCAATACTGAATCCCTAGAGGGCTTTGAGACGGAAGTGCAGGGTTTATTAATTGGTGTACAGACAATTTCCTTGTGGTTAATGTGAAGAAAACAAAAGAGATGATCATAGATTTTAATAAAAAGGGAATTACAGTTCCACCCTCAAGCATAAATGGTGTAGTGGTAGAGCGGGTCACAACATATACATACTGGGGTGTTGAAATAGACAATAAACTGACTTTTACTAAATAAGTCCAAAAAGCTGCAGAAGAGGATGTTTTTTCTGAGGAAACTTAACCATTTTAGAATAGACAGTAGTATTCTTCAGATGTTTTACAAAGCTCTCTTGCAGAGCGTCTTATCATTTGGTCTTATTTGTGCATTTGGTAATATGTATATTAAGGATCAGAAGAAACTGCAACCAATAGTCAAAGCAGCTAGTAGGATCATCGGAGTTGATCAGGTGTCTGTACAACGACCTTATTCTTAAAAAGACAGAACAAATTCTAAAAGATTTAACCCCCCCTCTTCATCAGAGTTTCTTAAGAAGCAGCAGGTCAAGCGGCCGACTACTGCAGAGGAAAATTAGGACCACGCGGTACAGCAATTCTTTTGTGCCTACAGCAATTAGACTGTACCATAATCAGCTGGCACTCAGGTAGTTTATTTTTATTATTTTTATTAGTTTTAATGCTTAAATGTTTTAATGTTTTGTATTTAATGTATTTGTTTTTATTGGTATGTGGCAGGAGCGTGTAATGGTGACCACATGAATTTCCTACCTGTGGATAATAAAGTTGACCTTGACCTTGACCTTGAAGTCTGATGTGATGATGTGATGAATTTGCTCCAGGAGTTAATCCTCGAGGGTGTGAGAGCAGAGCTATTTTCAGTCCACACATTCTTTTCATTTCATATTGCTTTTCTTTTACAGTTTTTCTTTTCATTTCACATCACTTTTCTTTACTCTTTCAGTGAGTTATTGTACAAGTTTGGTCGAAAGCTGTCATATTACATTGCTGTGTGTGGGAAATTCTTCACATTGACAGCAACCGGCTCTTCGTCCTCCTGCTCAACGTTTGGTGAATACAGGTCTGTGTATTTACTGTTGGGAAATTACCATTTCCATGGTAAACATCTTACAAACAACAATGTCTTCCCCATGTAATCAGTTCTTTTTCTTTTTGACTTACCTGTAGCAAGACGTTTTTTCTGGATTTGTTTCAGGTGGATCCAGATCCTCAGCATCAGATATTACTATCTGAAGAAATGTCTGAAAACAACAACACTGAAAGCAAGAAATGTCATGCTGCCACAGTCTGCCTTATTACCTGTCCTGGCTGAATTGTTGATGATTGTCCTGGTGCATCTCTGAAACATGATAAAACATATTACAATGCTCCATGATAAAGGCTATAATGTAGTTTTGAGTAACATGTAGTAGTAGAGGGAACAGAAAGATTTATAAAAAAAAAGATTATTTTGAGAACATGTGGACTCAAATCTGAGTTTGTTTGAGTTTCTTTTTGAATGGAAAAGGTATAAAATAAGAGAAAGCTCAAACTACTAATTTTTCACTATTAAATGCTTATTTTGCAAGTGACCAAGCCATACAGAACCAATTTAAAATAACTCTAATGAGAGACAATGGGTCTTTTCTAGTGTCCAAGATGTTCTGGGATAGAGGGGGTGTCCTTCAGGCCTACAATAGTAGCCAAGTTTCCTATTGGTTGATTACCACTAGAAGAAACCCATTGGCTCTCATCACATCTATTTGACTCCCTGACAAAGGCTAGACGCTGAAACGTGTCGGAGTTCTTTGAGTTGGTTCTGGATGACCGTGCCACTTCAGTAAAGGCCTATAATACCTATGTAGGATTGACAATGATGTGGGACATATGAATGGACAGTGGATACCCCCCACTTCATTCTCACATGTTCTTTTTAATGGTTTGGTTAATTTGTGTCATTTGTGTTTATTCAACTGCAAGATCAACTGTATTTCTGTAGGTTTACTCTGTGACACAGGCAGCTGTGGGTCCTTTAGGTAGGGAGTGAGGGGGCACCTCAGTCAGTTACAGAAACAGCCCATAGCATGTAGCAACGTTGAGCTTATGTGCAGCAATATAATTGTATGTATAATGTGTATGTGAATAAGTAGTGAAATATCTGCTAGTAGTTTTATCAGTTTTGTGAGTTAAATGAAAAAAATGTGAAATTGCACTTTACCTGGTAGTGAAAGCACTGTAGCCCAATAAAATATTATAATTATTTTCAGTCAAGAAGTAAAGAAATAATTCCAACCCATGCACGTGTGAAAGTTCCTTGGTGTCCAAGTGTGCAACGCCTACCTTTCATCTTCCAGCTTGTGTTTGGGAGTACTTTGATTTTGAGGTTCAAAAACCTGAAAGTTGGATCACATAATGATAAGCAGTGAAGTCTCTCTGATAGTGCAACCATTAGGCTACGGCCTTTCACTTCCTCCCACCATTATGTGTGTGTGTCTCTCTCAGATTATAACGTGAACC
>CM042445.1:0-12500 GCA_023631565.1 Gymnocephalus cernua
TCTTTTAGTTATCCAGCTTCATCTAACCTAACAACTGTGGTCCCGCATAACCTGTATCACGAGTCAAGCCAGGGTTTCCCAATCTAGAGACGTGCACGTTCACATAAAAGAGGCGGTGTTTGCACTTCATGATAAAATCACAGACATCTACCAGAGCCGCATATTTTACATAAGAAGAGCAAACTATCATTCTACATAAATATGAAAAACACAAACATGGTTTACAAGCAAAAAGCCATCCAGTCGCTGCTTCCTAAAACAGTAAGAATAGCTGGCAAAAAAGCCACCGCTGTAAATGCGTGAATTTAGGCACATCAATATAACTTCCCCATCAGTCAGGCACAAGATCTGACCATAATTACACTTATCCTTTCCATAAACTGTCGTTGCTTTAGTCTGTTATTTCAGTGGCAACCCTGGCAGTGGAAAGCAATCATGGGAGCAAATAAAAAATATGAAAACATAATTCAAACCGATGCACGCACTAGCAACACATGGCTCAATAAGTTTACAAAGATACGAAGGTCTAATTCCCTCCACTGAAAATCTATACCTTTCATAAAAATATCCATCAGAGAATGTTAACGGGGTCTCTAAATGTTTTAACTTTCAAGAGCTCTCCGCGCACCAAGCTTTTTCTTTTTTCTTCTTTTTACTCACTGATCTCCACCCATTCAGTCAATGGATCTTTTAAGAATGGTGACGCCGTTATCAATGGAGTATTGATTGGTCGGTAGGCGGTGCTTTTACACCGGTTGATCTCTAATCTCCAACATAACCTGCTCCCAACCAGGTTATGCGTTCAGCATGAGATAACATGGCGAATGAACCTGATAACAAGTGCTCCACCTTCGTGATACAGAAAATCCTCGGTTGAACTTGAACTTAGCTCGCTAATGCCAAATCCTGCTTCGTAGTACAAGTCTCTGGTCTCATTAAACACTGCTGAATTTCAACAAAACAAGTTAGGAGACATACCTGAGACAATGTTGTTCCTACCACAAGGAGAAATAACAAATTTGCTTATTGAAATCCTGGTGCAATACATATTGTTTACTTCTGAAATTAGCATAATTGAGTTATGAACATTTTCACGCTAGACACTGACTATTTAACTGCTCACATCTGTATACAGCACTTGAACTTGTGGCTGTGTGCAAAAAATGATGCAGATGAAGAACAAACATGCTAACTTAACTGCGTGATACCTTCTTTTTTCAATGGTATTATGAACATTATTCTTTATATCTCTCCAGTGTCTGCTCTGAAGTGCTGGTTGTGCATCTATGCACTCCATGCACTTGTCCTTACCAGGAACTTTCAAAGTTATGCAATTTTCAAGTTGCTGCCAAACTTTTCCAAATCACTCCAGGGCCTTCTATGAGTTTTCATCTGCACAGTAGAACCTAAAATACAGGAAAACACAGAAAGACACATTTTTCCACCAAAATCAAGAAATCATAGACTGAACTAAGACTGCAAGTAATCATTTGCAGGCCTGCCTGTATGTCAATAAGTATAGGTTGAAAGTAATTGACTAGTTCAAATGAGCAAGTCTGTCAGTAGGCAGGGAGAAGTAGATGCGATTTTGTTTGCTAATGTCAATCAAACCACTATGTATGCATGTTGCCTTCACTGTTCTTTTGCATTACATTATTTTATATGTGCAATAAACTACACGTAAATTGAAGAAAAAGGTAAAACTAGTAGTAATAAAGTAGTAGCATACGTAGTAGTATCAGTGGAAGCAGTAGTAGTAATTTTTTGGCGTCCCATCTGACTCTTATCAGTTGTCAAGGTGGTTCTATATTGGCTACAAACAAACTTACCATTTGTCTCAGCCTTGGATGACCTCTTGACTTTAGCCTTTGTGTGTGTGGCAGGTCCTTCTAGGGGAAGAGAAGAGAAACCCCATGATATATACACAGACTGAGTCATAACCTACTACAAACTAGGTAACCTTTTACACAAATGCAATTAATAACATATTTTTATGGTAGGAACATATCCCCATTTTCCATACTGTACAACCAAAGTCGAATGTATAGCCGAGCTGCTGAATTTGATTGTACAGGGGTATGTAATGAAGTGTAAATTAGGGCTGTAATGAAGTGTAAATTAGGGCTGAACAATCGTTTGGTACGCTATTCAGGTTATTTTAGCGAGACTAAAATAGGTAAACATAATGCTCCAGTTTACATCAAAGGTAAAACAAAATTAAGCCCTCAGCTGTGTGGGAGCACTTTAAACTGAGAGATGACAATGGCAGTGTGGCAGTCATGGCATTTATTACCTTTGCAATTTCTTAATTTCATTAGCCTACAGATCAAAACTGTTAATCAGTAAACGGTAGGCTACAACAAACAAAAACATAATGAAGACATTTATATAATCATATTAGGCCTGTTGTAAAATAAGAACATTTAGTTGCTATAATAAAAGTTAAAAGTGAATGTTGCATAATAAAGTGTTTTAGTTTGGCTTAGCGCTCATCCCGTCTGATCTCCCTGGACCCCCGCCCGGCTAAACTATTCACGTATACATCTCTATATCTGCTCGGCTCAGCCTCTTGTAGCCTACTTTGGACTCTACAGTTTCCCCCCTGCTCTGCACAACAGGCAACAACCCGGTTCTGCATCTAGTATTCCAGTCTGCCTCGCTCTTCTCTGGCTCACTAGCCAAACCCTTCAACCCTGCAATAAATATTCCTCTTTTTCTAACTCCAATGTCCTCCCTCACACTAGGTGATCCATTCTGTGCCCAGGTATGTTTTAACCCCAAAGTCTGGTTCGTTATACCAGTGTGATGACTCCGTGCTGTGCCCGGTACATTAAACTGTACCCGGGCCCGCTTGAAGAGGTGGGCTCGGGCACAGTTAGGTTGACTCTGGCATGGAACTCGGACATAATCTCCACTTTGCCATTCGAGAGAGTGCTTTTTTCCTTTTCAAAAGAGTGACATAAACAATAGAATCATTTGATACATACCAGCACATTTTCTTGCTCTCTTTCTTTCCATTATCTGTGAAACAAACAATTGTTTTTAAGCAAGATCATCACTATGGAATTAAATTGGTATACGTTTATTTATGCAAATGGCAGTGCTAGAGTTATAACTAATAACCCTAACATGACAGCCACAGAATTGCAGTAACTATTGCTAGTGTCACTTACACAACTAATGTGACTGGTGTAAATTAGTTCCATCCAGGATATTTTGGCTAATTCCTCCTACATATACTCAACAAAAAAAGAAACGTCCTCACTTTCAATTGCTTTCATTTTTAGCAAAACAGCATGCATAAAGATTTGTATCTACACAAAAATATTCAACTACTAAGACATAAACTGAACAAAGTTTCACACACATGTTACTAACAGAAATGGAAAAAATGTGTCTCTGAACAAAGGAGGTCAAAATCCAGCTGCATTAGTGAGGGTTAGGGCCATGCACCCCAGAAATGTCCAGGAACTTGCAGGTGCCTTAGTAGAAGAGTGGGGTAACATCTCACAGCAGAACTGGCAGATATGGTGCAGTCAATGAGGAGGAGATGCACTGCAATACTTTTCCCATTTCTGTTAGTCACATGTGGGTGAAACTTTGTTCAGTTTATGTCTTAGTAGTTGAATATTTTTATGTTCAAACAAATGTTTACGCATGTTAAGTTTGCTGAAAATTAAAGCAGTTGAAAATAAGAGGATGTTTCATTTCTCCTGAGTTTATAAGCCTAAAAAAAATTGAAATGCTAAAAACTCAGTTCAACCTGACGTCTAAATATTCTACACCTACCAGATAACTTTACAGTAACTTAGACTGACACATGCTGCTCCGTTACAAACCACATTCACTCAAAGGTTAAATTGACATCACACTGATCCAAGTAATTACAGGATTCATACAGATAGGGACAAGTCAAATTCAATACGTACTTTCTCAAGCGCTCATATAATTTTCAAGGATGAAATACACCGTTGGTCAGACAACACAAGCAGCTTGAGTCAGTTTTCTTACAATTTACAGACCACATTATTAATTGTCTGATGACGTAATGATGGCAATCTTTTGTTGCACCTCTAATATGATAAATGTTATTATTAGATTCTTGATTAAATTAATTGGTTAGTCTGTATGATGACAGAAATCAGCTAAAATGTCCGAAGTGACATGTTTAAATGTCCTGTGTGTGTGAGTGTGTTAGAGCTTAGATCAGGCCAAAATAAATCAAGCCAAACAATTATGAACCCAAGCCCGATTTAAACCTGACAATTTTTTAATATGTGGGCCATTATAACTGACGTTCTCAACTACAATTCAGAGTTGTTTGAACTACAGAAATCATTAATTAATACTGTCCTTCACCACGGTCTGCATGCCGACGCACTGGCCCACGACAGCGCTGCAGATGGGGGAGACAGATGTAGCCAGTTTACCTCTCACTCACGTCAGTGCAGGACATGCACCCAGAGCTACGGGAGAAGCTGGATAGGCATAGCTTTCTCCCCACCGAATTAGGCTACCCTAATAAAGTAATGATTAAAAAACAGGATAGCGGCGGAAAACATCGGCCGTGCCAGGCTCAGGACGGGCTAGGCAGAGAATCTAAACTCTAGCTGTGTGACCAACAGTGCAAAACACAAAACAATCTGTTTTTGATATCAAAACAGAAAAAATATAAAATCCACAAACTGTAGAAGCTAGAATCTGCTGACGTTAGGCATTTATGCTTGAAAAGCTTGATAGTTGGAAAATCATTCCCCTACCCCCAACAAACTCTTTTCATTCTGTTCTCCTCTTAATTTAATTCAAGTAATAACTCAGCCTAGTTTTAATGAAATAAAAAATGTCTTACCTGGGTTAATATTCTGTTGCTTTCCTGCTCTTGTTTTTGCCTCTGAGTCTCTCCAGCCTCCGAAAAAAAACAGCTCCGTCATGTTTCTGATGATGCATTTATGTCCACTGGGACAGTGCACAACTACTCCATGTAGTTCTCCATGTTGTAAGGACATTTTACAAAATATTTCAACTCAAAATAGAGTCAAGAATGAAAACAAAAATAGAGTTTTTACTACAACATAACATAGCTTCAGCAGTTCTCCATTTTAGTATGAAATTATGTATCTTCAGTCAGGGACAGTGAAGCCACGAATTCCCATCTCCCTTGAATGCAGCATTAGCAGCAAAAAAGTTAGCAGTGCAGGTGTTTAATTGGTCTTCCCTCCCCCTCCCTGTGGCCTCTTTGATGTGCTCCTCTGCTGCCCTGGCTCTGACCTTTAAGACACACACAGGCTGCAGAGCTTGGATTCAGTTTGAGCAATATCTCAACACACCTTTACACTTTATTTAATGCTGTTTTTTGCCTTGCCTTGATTTTTAATTGAGGTTATAACATTTTTATATTCTATTTTATATCAGTATGTCACAATATTTGTACAAAATTATGTTTAACATAAATGCATGTAAGGTAAATTTAGATAATATTTAAGATGCTCTCATACAGTGGTTTTACTATTTTGATATCACTTTATAGCTGGACTATCTAACATCAGAAAACAAGACCTGAGGTTCAAGTTTATTTGAAGAAAGTTTGGTGCTGTAGGTCGTGATTTAAATATCATATTCTCGGTTTTGATCACTTTCCAGAGGTGGAGATTGAAACCCTGATAGCTCAGGTTGATTTGCACTAATGTGTGTACTATTTGACAGCCTGAAAACTGGTATTAAAGGCTGTAGAAAGAATACGGAATGGAAAGAGATCACTGATGTGGTCAACAGTATTGCTGTAGTAAATCGTACTCCAGCTGAAGTTTATTTAATTTATACATCCTTGACGTATGCTATAATCCTAATAGTAATATACAGGCTTATATTGCAATCTCTTAGGCCTACATGCTGTACCTATATTTAAATAAGCACACAGTAGTGGAGTTTATGCAGTGTCTTTTATTTTACTTGTGTTTTTTCATAAGTCAGAGCAACAGTTGTGAGGGAGAGCCATGTCCTCAGCCCCCTGTGCTGGACCTCCACCCTGACCCTGTCTCCTGACAGCAGAGAGGCTGAAAAACAAGCCAACATAACTTGGTCAACGGCAGAAATAAATTTTCACTTGTGACCATTAACCTTTAAAAGAGAAACAAAAACCTAAAGAATAAATAAAAATGTGCATCATCATATGTTTCGTGTTTGCCATTGCCAAACATAACATTATACCTTTAAAAAGTGATGAATAATATCCTGTCTCCTTTGTATTGCCCCAGTTGGGGCTATGCTGGACACTGCTCTCTGGGCATCGCATCATCTGGCTCCGTCACTACATCTATGGCACCCTGATTTCCTGCACAATGTTGTGCAGAACCCCACAGGCTAAAAATATGTTGCAGACATTTTTCTGCTGTGTATAGTACTGTTAGCTTCAACTGATCCTGTAGTTTCTGCAACTCCCTGTTTAACTTAGCTTTGGCAGCCCTCCTTTTTCTTCTCCCAAGATCACATTGCCTGAAAGAAACACATGTTTGTGTAAATATTTTGTCACTTAACCATTTCAACAGCAGTAAAATAGACATTGCCAGCCATGAACTACAACAACATAAATTCGTCATTATTGATTTCTCAGTAGTAACTTATTTGAGGGTAGTTACCTATTAATTAATAGATACATATGTAGTAAGTAGCAACACATGGTGCATGGAGTGATACTTGACAGTCATAGAAAACATTGATAGCTACAATACTGTTTCATTGGCAAAAATGCATATTTTTTAGATATCAGTGAGTACACTAAAGGAGGTATAACAAATAGCTCTAACATCTACCTTAAGTGGTGTTCACATGACAGTAAATATTGGGGTCAATGTCTCTGTAATGCATACTTCAAAGTTCTTTCAGGATCAGTTGGCATCTTTAGCCTTATTTGCACAGTATTTGATTTAAAGATGACGTGAATCTGAAATTGCACAAGGCTGTTCTGTAATTACATGTAGTCTGTGGATTTGGACCATCATTATTTACTATATAAGTGCTCTTAAAAACATACATGTGTACAGACAAGGCTCGCAGCAGCAGCAGACACGTTTCTGGTGTGAAAAGATAGAAAAATCCACACAGCTGACGCGCAACAGAAATCCCATGCTCACACGACGCAGCCAGCGTGTAAACGGCCTGATGCTTTACATACATAAGAATAAATGAAAAGCTTGTAGTATGTTTGTCTAAGGCCGGCAACGGACTAGATGTGTGGCGTGAGCGTGGGGTTTCTGTTGCGTGTCAGCTGCGTGGCAGCTTTATGGATTTTTCTGTCTTACACACCAGAAACGTGTCTGACGCTGTGCTGCTGCTGCTGTAAACATGCATGTTTCCCACTGATTTACTGCACTCAACCAGTATACTTCATGTTAAACATTTATATCCGCATTTATGTCAAAACCTAGAGACTTTCAAACATCAACATGTCATTTATTAAATGTATTTGTGTCAAAATGACGTATAAACATATTTTCCTATTCTATTTTTCCTGGAAACACTTCCGACACTTCTGAAAAATAGGCGTTGGTTCTATTTCTAGCAGGCACGCATTTTCAGTGTGGCTCAAGCCACGCGTGAGACGTGCATGTCACACAGGCAGTTTGCAAGCTCTAACCTGTTAACATGGGAGCCAAAATAAAAATGGACATGCCACGCAGCTGACTTGCTCATGCAACACATCTAGTCTGTCGCCGGCCTAACCCATGTTTCATCCTTTTAATTTAAATGTCATATATTTCTCTGTTCACTGTCTATCAATGTATTTTCACTTTTCAACTTATTGGAACTTGAAGATTTTGTCTCCTTTTTAATTTTTCCATAGTTAACACATGCTGATCCTCTGTGTTTTAGGTTTGAGTTGTGAATTACTGATGTTGTAAATTGCTTATATTATAAATTGCTGTTGATGATTAGTATGCAGCAACAACACATGATATTAATTTGTACTTAGTGTTCTTTATTTCCTCAGTCTTTTCCTGCCTCATGCTCCTCTCAGCTCTGAGCTGCATCTCCACTTTGCATGTGGGGGAAGGGCAGGTTACCTACAGGTCAACTCCTCTCTGCTGTGGCACAGAGTGGGGGCGGCCCCTCCCCCTGATGGGCCATTAATTGAGTGGCAGCTAAAGCAGGGAGAGAACCTTACAATATGCACCTCTGACTCTCAGGCCTGTTTTACAGGCTGCAAGGTTGGAAATCCCACAAGTTTCACAACTATCACTGCAAAATAATAAATTTAACATTTAAGTTTCGCTCTTAAAAGTAAAGTTTAACCTTGTATATTATTGTATGTATATCAGTGGTTGAAGAAGTACTCAGACTTCAAAATTGTCCTTAAGTAGAATACATGAGTACATGTATTGTTATTTTCCATCACTGAACACAGGGGCCAAACCATAGAAACCATCTTTCAATATTAAACTGTCCAGTTCAGTGCTACAGCTTAAAAATGATGAAAGGTTAGGCCGGCTACAGACTGGATGCATCGCGTGAGCATGTCAGCTGTGTGGCGGGTCCGTTTTTATTTTGGCTCCCATGTTAACAGGTTAGAGCTTGCAAACTGCCTGCATGACATGCATGTCTCACGCACAGCTTGAGCTGCGCAGAAAATGCATGCCTGCTAGAAATAAAACCAACGCCTATTTTTCACGGGACATGCAAGCGTGTTGGAAGCATTTCCAGGCAAAATAGATTTTGAAAAAAATACATGTTAATAAATGACATGTTGATGTTTGAAAGTCTCTAGGTTAGGACATAAATGCAGATATAAATTAAAAATAAAAAAATATTGATTTTCAAATGTTGCACCTGTCAATACTGGAGCCTATTTTGTCGTCAGTGCTGCCAACATTGTCTTTGCTGTAATCAAATCATTATGTTTAACACGAAGTATACTGCTTGAGTGCAGTAAATCAATGGGAAACAGACATGTGTACAGCAGCAGCGCAGTCAGACACGTTTCTGGTGTGTAAGACAGTAAAATCCATGCAGCTGTCACACAGCCTACACGCAACAGAAATGGGACGCTCACGCCATGCAGCCAGTCTGCCGCCGGCCTTAGTGAAACTGATGGTTTACATACATAAGGCCGGAGACAGACTGGATGCGTGGTGTGAGCGTGGCGTTTCTGTTGCGTGTCAGCTGAGTGGATTTTTTGTCTTACACACCAGAAATGTGTCTGACGCGGTGCTGCTGCTGTACACGTCTGTTTCCCATTGATTTACTGCACTGAAACAGTAGTACACTTCATGTTAAACATAAATATCTACTGATTTGATTACAGCAAAGACGTCGGCAGTGCTGATGGCAAAATAGGCTACAGTAGCTTATAAATATTTTTTTATTTTACATTTATATCTGCATTTATGTCAAAACCTAGAGACTTTCAAACATCAATATGTCATTTATTAATATGTATTTGTGTCAAAATTACATATAAGCATCTTTTACTATACTAATTTGCCTGGAAACACTTCCAACACGCTTGTGTGTTGCGTGAAAAATAGGCGTCGGTTCTATTTCTAGCAGGCAAGCGTTTTCAGTGAGTGAGATGTGCGTGTCACACAGGCAGTTTGCACGCTCTAACCTGTTAACATGGGACACGCCACGCAGCTGACACGCTCACGGCACGCATCCAGTCTGTGGCCGGCCTAAGAATGAACGAACAGCTCGTAGTTTGTATGTCTAACCCACATTTCATCCTTTTAATTTAAATATTATGTTTCTCTGTTCACTATTTATCAATATAGTTTCACTTTTGACCTTATTGGAGCTTGAAGATTTTGTCTCCCGTTTCATTTCTCCATATTCATCACATGCTCATCCTCGTGTTATAGGTTTGAGTTGTTAATTACTTATGTTGTAAATTGCTGTTGATGATTAGTATGCAGCAACAACACAACATATAGTATTCCTTTTTATAGTCTTCCTTTTGTCCTCAGCTTTGAACTGAATTGAAATGAAACACGGTTAATTTGTCCATGGCAAGGATCCTAATGTCGATTAAGTGTGCTCACTGATTTACTAGTTTGTAAGCTAATATAAAGTCCACTAAAAAGCAAAGTAATGTGGAAGTAAATTTACTTTGGTGAATTATTGTGTAAGCAGACACTCCCAAGAACAAGCTGCAGGTACCATCAGTGTATAAGGAGATGCAATGGGGCCACAGCCTCTACACTAGCTTATGTTAACACTTTACCAGGTGTGTCTCTCCGTTAAAGTGTCCAACATTGATGTACAATGCATAAAGTGGCCAAACAGCAACACTGAATGATAAAGCTGTGAAGGAGGATTAGTGTCTGCACAGGATGTGAGAGAAAGGCCTGCTAGTCTGTCCCATTCAGTTACTTTACCAGGAACACCATACAGGACACTTAGAATTATCTGTGGAGGCAAACATGCCAGCCACTGGCTGTCCAAAGTGATGCCACAATTAACCGTCCAAATACAGGAGCTGCCACTTGCTCCAGTAGCCCCTGACCATCAGACCTACTGATATGTTGTGCTTTACTGTACTGTATCTCTGCCCTGTAGGTGCTGGGAGATATGAAGCTGCATATTCTTTCAACATGCATTTAACCTGTTAAAATCCACCTCTTTTGCCTGATTTTCATCTAATTCTCATTCCCAAAGGGAAAAGCTTATAACAGAAGAACTGCAAGGCCAGAATGCATGTATGAGGCTTCATTTGGAACCTAAATTCTTCTAGTTTATGGAAATGTGCTTGATTAGCATGTGATTAGAACACAACATACACTACATCAGTTCAAACATGGTTCAAAATAATAATAATAATAATAAATTGAATTTATATAGCGCTTTTCATAGACTCAAAGTCGCTATAAAAATAGCCCTTTTGGTTCCGTCAAAAAAATAACTAAAATATACTTTGTGCCACACTATGCAGAACACAACACATGTCTTCTACACCTTGCCTATAATATCTCTATAACGTTTGAAAACTCTAGTCCTAACCTAAGGGGAGCTAGGGAGTTTTCAGTATTTGCTATTACAGGTGTCACTGGTATGCCAAAACCTCTCCAAAATCTGTCCAAGTGACCAAGTGCTTTTTACTCACTTCTATGCTATTAGAAAAGAATATAATAAAGACTTAAGAGGACTTCTACATTCTTTCAAACACTGTTGAACATATTTTTTCTCATAAATCACATGTATGTGCCAGGTTATGTTTGTAAATGAGAAGTTGTTCTCAAACAGTTTACCTGGATAAATAAAGGTTTAAAAAAAAAGAAAAGTATGTGCCAGCTGGCTCTGTGAGGCGGGGCTTAGGTCCGTTGCCCATTCATTTGGACTGGTTCCCATTGGATGTTCCTATCATGCATACCATTGGAAAGGAAATGTGATTGGCTACTGCCATGATTGACGTGTTGATAGCCAATGAGAGCTGTTTCTAAGATGGCTGCTCAGTGAGATGAGCAACCATGAGCATACATATTGTGGGAGCACTTGCTGGACGTCGGGGGCTGTCCCAGGGTGAAAACTAAACAGAAAAAGATGTGGATAGTTTCATTGTGTAGGCAGCAACCTGAAGAAAACAAACATACCCAGTAACACGGTGCGGGGCACGGAGAAATATATTATTTCAAACGGAACGAGATCGGCTAATGGAGTTAGCAGACAGTTGGCAGATATGTAGCATGGACTCTACAGGACAATTTTCAAAACCTGGATTAATTCTATTGAAAAACCCTTGTTATCCTTTTGATCTGTGGACACTTACGGACTAGTGGAATATAAATAAGCCAGGAATGGACGGGTATTGAGCAGTTAGGACAGCCTGCAGGTAGGGAAGCATCATCTTTTATTTAAAAAAAAAAAAGCTTATGAACACTAAGATCATGAATAATGCTTTGGTGCTTATGATTTCAGTAAAATGAACTGAATGATTGAAATGCAGAGAATCTTACCAATCAAACGATGTACAGCATGTCCATATTGACAAAGGTTTTGAACTTTTGTGGTTAAATACTTATTATGTAACTTGTCAGAACATGCCTGTTACCACCCAAGAGGTTAAGAGGGTAATCCTTCAAGTACCTTTTTCCTAGCGTTACTCCTCTTATGAGCTTCTTTTTAATTTTCTTGCTGGGCACACTGCATGCTCATCCTGCAGTCTTTTAGCCTTTTCTTCTTTCCTGTTTCTAGCTACATCTTTCTTTTCTACTGTAAGGCAAGGCAAGGCAGCTTCATTTATATAGCACATTTCAGCAACAGTGCAATTCAAAGTGCTTTACATAAAAACTATTAAAATTAAAAAGAGATCAAATTCGAGAATAAAAATGACAAGATGATGATAAGAAATTAAACATTATTAAGCAGTTAAAAAGTTAACAATATTTAAAGAAAGGCAACATCAAAAAGAAAGGTCTTTAGCTATGATTTAAAAGAACTGAGAGTTGCAGCGGACCTGCAGTTATCTAGAAGTTTGTTCCAGATATGTGGAGCATAAAAACTAAACGCTGCTT
>CM042445.1:20000-95000 GCA_023631565.1 Gymnocephalus cernua
ACATTGTGACCTACCCCGACCACATCCCACAGCTAGGCAGAGGTCATTTTTCAACAGGCCCAGACCACATTCACTGGACCAGCATGGCCGCACAGTACATGTTTGACCACTGGATGGCCCATTTAAACGGCCAATCCCCGTAAACACGACTGAACTAACGGGCATAAAACCATTGTTAATCTCTCTACAACACTCAAACTGACTGCAGCGCAGACAGCCTTACTTCACAAAGGCATGACCTTCATTCCATCCGTCCAGAAGCAGAGTAAGAAAGAAACGTTCAATATTATCAGACATGATGTCCAAGATTATCACAGAAGACTTAAGTTAGCAGTTTACTATCAAGACAGACCTGAGACCACACCACTGCCCTTTCTACCTAAATCTACGTGGGCTCCAGTTAATGCTCAGCTGCCATTGGAAGTCACAAAACTTATTCAGTCTGATTTGAACTGTCTTCACAATCAATACAGTTTTGACTTTGTCTCACCTAATTTAACAGAGTTTGAAACTATTGCATTAGAACAACTCAGCAACAACAATGACATTGTAATCAAACCGGCGGATAAGGGTAGTGCGGTGGTCATTCAGGACAGAGCTAATTATGTTTTTGAAGGTCAGAGACAACTAGGAGACACACGATACTATACAAAATTGAATAACCCCATCTACAAAGATACGATTCCACTGGTGGATAAGATTGTAACCTCCCTCCGCAATAAGAAATGTATCAACAGTAAACAAAAAAGCTTCCTTCTGGATAATGTGGAACCCAGGGCCCGACGTTTCTACATACTACCTAAAATTCATAAAGCAGCTGATAAATGGAGCGTCCCCTTCAAAATTCCTCCAGGAAGATCTATTGTGTCGGATTGCAATAGCGAGACCTACCACTCAGCCAGATTTATCGACCATTATCTGAACCCATTGTCTACAAAACATGATTCATACATTAAAGATACATATGACTTTGTTGAAAAAATTAAGCAATTGGACATTCCATCCACGGCTATGCTTTTCACCATGGATGTTTGCAGCCTTTACACCAACATTTCTACACCTGAAGGACTCACATCGGTGAAAAACATTTTCCAGAAATATCCCGATGTTAAGAGACCTGATAAAGAAATCCTTCAGCTGTTAGAAATTAATCTCACAAGAAACGATTTTGAGTTTGAAGGTCAATTCTATCTCCAGATTTCTGGGACAGCGATGGGTAAAGTGTTCGCACCGTCATATGCAAATATTTTCATGGCTGAGTGGGAGGTAGGCGCACTAGCCTCCTGCACTCTACGTCCCTTACATTATGTTAGATATCTGGATGACGTGTGGGGGATTTGGACACACTTGACTGCAGAATTCTATCAGTTTCTTGACAAGCTCAACCAGCACAGAGAATCCATTAAACTCACGGCCACTTTACATCCAAATTCAGTCGATTTTCTAGATACTACCACCTTTAAAGGTCCACATTTCACAAACACACATAGACTTGACACAAAAGTTTTCTTCAAAGAGACTGACAGCCACTCGCTGCTATATAGGACTAGTTACCATCCTAAGCATACGTTTGCTGGCTTGGTCAAGTCTCAGTTATTAAGATTCAAGAGAATTTGTACTAGGAGAGAAGATTTCAAAGAGGCCACAAAAATCCTCTTCTCAGCCCTTGTAGACAGGGAATATACATATACTATGTTGCGAGAAGCTCTCAAGACCTTTGAAATGACTAAACCCATTTGTGTGGAGTCTATTTTGCCCATAATTATTACTTATTCTGAGGCCAATGTTAAGTTTGTCAAGAAACTGAAGGATAACTTTAATCAATCTGGAGGTCAAACCTTCTTAAAGGACCACAAATTGATAGCAGCATACAGAAGGAACCCAAATTTACAGGACTTTTTAGTCAGGTCTAAACTCAAACCACCCAATCCACCCAAAACCAGGAGACTGGATGGTTTTTTCAGAAGTTACAAAACAGTTCAAAACCAAACTACTAATGAAATCTTTAAAACACAGTTAGGCTCAACTGTCCATACTAGAAATTGCATTTATCTCATTCGCTGCCGGCGGTGCCAGATCCAGTATACTGGAGAAACAGGAAACTCCTTATTAATCCGCTTTACGCAACACAGATATAATATCAACCAACAAAAAAATCTCCAAAGCCCATTGGTTCTACACTTTATAGACCATAAATGGGAGAATTTGAGAACAACTATTCTGCAGTACAACCCCAGTTGGTCTGTAAAAATTAGGAGAAAAATTGAAAGAAGTTGGATCCAGAAACTAGGCACTCTGGCACCTCTTGGCCTCAATGAGAAATAAATGCAAACAGATACATTAAGGACTTTTTGTACCAGTAGGTCTCCGACGGGGGCCGGGAGGTCGTAGTGGATCTGACTCTCAAAATTGTAGTTTGTGCACTTTAAATCTGCTCACCTACGGTGAGCAGATTTTCATATCTTAAACCTAACAATAAGGCATTAATAAAAACTATATGAAAAAAGCTTTCTTTTTACTGTTAGTAGAGCTGGGCAATATATCGATATTATATCAATATCGTGATATGAGACTAGATATTGTCATAGATTTTGGATATTGTAATATCGCAATATGGCATAAGTGGTGTCTTCCTCGTTTTAAAGGCTGCATTACAGTAAAGTTGTGATTTTCTGTTGTAACTGTTCTATTATTTGCCTTTACCCACTTAGTCATTACATCTACATTACTGATGATTATTTATCAAAAATCTCGTAAATATTTTGTGAAAGCACCAACAGTCAACACTATAGTATCGCTGTGGTATCGATATTGAGGTATTTGGTCAAAAATATTGTGATATTTGATTTTCTCCATATCGCCCAGCCCTAACTGTTAGTCTTGTTTGCTTCTACTGGTCATTTATGACCATCAGATGGAAAATGTAACAGTTCAAGAAACATTTAAAAGGTCCTCATAGTTACTTTAAGATCACTGTGGAGACACAGCCTGTTAGACATTTCTCTGATAAGACAAGGTCAGACCCTCCTTTAGGCAATGTCTGACCTTGTCAGCATATCAGCTAACCGATGGGTTTAAGCAATAATATTTATTTATTTTAAGATAAATCAAATCAAATCAATCGACAAGGTTTAAAGACATGATTGTCTTAGAGTCATGCTGTATGAAGAACTTCAAGTTTGTTCATTATCACCAGTGGTGTAGTCTAGTGCAGTGGTGGCTAACCTGTGGCTCTTGAGCCGTATGTGGCTCTTCGCCTGCTCCTTTGAGGCTCTTACTGTGTGGCTGGGGGGCTGTGTTATTGTTGTTGTTTTTTTACTTTTTGAAACATTTCAGATAAGTTAAAAAAAACGCATTCGAATGCATCTGCCCATATATTTGCCAATTATTTAAAAAATAATGCAGCAGAGTTTTGAGGACAGATTCTGCAACCTGAGGAGAAAAAGCGGCCACAGTTCACCTTCCTCATTAACCCTTTCACTGCTGAATCAGATTGTTTGAAAGCCCCTCTAGTGATCAACAAGTGAAAGAGTTTGTTCGAGAGGCCACAACTGAGTTCGAGCAAGACCTGAAAAGGATTGTGGATAACAAAGACCGTCAGGTTTTCCACTGTGTCAATCTAAGTAAGAAAAAAAAACTATTGGAACTGATATTTATTATGACTGTCATTAGATCTGGAAGTCACTGTTGCTGTTGTAGTGTGGACGTGCATGTGTTGTGTAGCTTTTTGCTACGGTGCGTTTTTTTTTGTGGCTCTTTATGCTGAACTGGTTGGCCACCCCTGGTCTAGTGTATTGTAGTGGGTATACTGTGCTGTATATATATTGGGGTCTGGGTGTCCTCCCCCAAGGAAGTTTTGAGCATCAACAACTTACTTTCCTGTATTCGGATACACTTTTATGCACCAATTCACGTTGGAAATACCTTTATTTAGCCTATGTGAAGAAGAAAATAACAGATGACAATTCAAAATATATCAAAAATATAATGAAATGTATGTTGTTGCGTGTCATTGGGCATTTTTAAGTGGGTATATGGAAATCCTGGAGCTTTCTTAGTGGGTATACTGCGTATACCTGCGTAACACGTAGACTACACCACTGATTATCATCCTGTGTGTTAGTCTCTTATTATTATGTAGAGACTATCTATAACTTAATAACTAAATTACAACAAAGTTGCAACCAAGTGAATTGAACGTTAATGGATACTTCTCTAGTCTGTTGTTGGTTTCAGCTCCCAGCAGTAAACATATAGTTGAAATGACACACGACTGTCAGCAACATTTCTGCAGCTTTTGTGAGACTGAGTTGTCTCTGCAGTTTTGAAACCCATGCAGTCCACCGCAGTGGAAATGAAGAAGAAGTTCTGGGAAACAATTCTCTACAATGATGCAAATGGTTGTAGAGAACTCCAACCTATCAGTAAGTTAAAAGCAAAAAAATAAAATAAAATAAGGATGTAGCCTTGCTTTGGAGGCAGAAATAATCTGAGCAACATCTCAGTAGGCAGCGTAGAACCAAAGAACCAATCATACATTATACAACCTATACTGATGCAGGTGTAAGGCCAAAGAAGAGAAAGCAGATGAAGCCCTTGGCTCTTGCAACTATCTGCATACTAGCCATACTAGATTATCTGGGTAAACTAGTAAACCTACAGTAGCTCAAACTCAACATAATTGGTTTATACTGCACAGTCATGAAGGTTTGGAACCCTGATGGATTTTTTGTTATGCTGGCTTGATACTCCAGCACATTGATTGTTGGTGTTTTAATTTACACCAGATGAATAGTGTAGAAATGATATCCCTTTTTATATTGTCTCCCCATTTTCAAGATACAATAATCAATATTTGTAATAAAAACAATGGATGGATGACAATGTGTAAGGTGTAAGGTGACACACGTAGTGACACAGAGAACTAACTTGACTGCAGTTCCTCTCAATGCTACAGTATATGCAGCGTTTTAGCATCTTTAAGATCATTGTTTGGGTGTTATGGCTCAGACCTTTACAGTTTTGGTTGGGAGTCTCACAGATCTCATCAGTGTTGTTTTCAACTTCAGCAGGCAGCTGACAAGTTAATATAATCTCAAGAAAAGTATTAATATTTGGTGACAAAGCAGAATCAGTTCTTCAACCTTGCATTTATTTCATTTTAATTACATGTGCTGTACACAGTGTCACCAACATAATTTCTATTGGAAATACAGTTCCTTCCAATAAGTTTCCCTTTAGCTCAATTATCCTAACGTTTGCTCATTTTAATCATACTCTGACCCTGGAGTACTGCCTCTGACAAATATCTGTGATAAAAAACTAGTAAGTTTACAAAGTGTATTTTCTAAAAGAAATTATGTCTTGCATTTATGTATTTGTGTTTCAAAAGATTAGCATTATTAGAACTTGAAAAACTATTTTTCATTAAATTGAAATAATTGATTCGAACATTATAGATCCAAAATCAAACACTCAAACACACGTCTCCCAAAATGCCACACTGTGTCTGCAGTGAACTGCATACATGGAGGCACAGCCTTCTAAATCTCTCAAAAGGGAAAACTAGAAAACCCATCCTAAAATTAAGGCTTAGCTCCATTTGTAAATACAAAAAACTGTTAATAAAATATGAACTGTTTCTATCTCACTTATACAACCAATGTTAATTTCCATGTCTCTACTTGCCTTTGTTACCCGCTTAAGTCAATGCATGAAGGGCCATGTGCTTAGCTGTTCATTCTCTCCAACAACAAACACCAAGGCATCTTGTTTTATTAATAATTATGAAATATATAATGATACACTTGAATCTGGTCCTATTTTGATGTCCGGTTATCTTGATTATTTAGTGGAGGTGTAGTTCAGGGTGATTTCCTCATCAGCGCTGGGAATGTAACATCCAATGCCTGCAAACAAGATCCACACAGTATTAAAATAGTATAAATTGATTCACAGCGAGAGTAAGAAGAACAAGAGAGATTTTTGACAGATGACAGACAGATTAACTACTTTTTGGTTGCCTTACCAACATCAAGTCTGATTTCTGAGCCACCGGGTTTCTTGCCCAGGAGCTCCCAGTAGGTATTTTTGGTTCCAGCCAAACCGTTCACACTCTGTAGGAACGGACCATAGTTTGGATCATCTGTGCAGGTGAACCTGCAGGACCAAACAGAAGATGGCTTGTCGAAAGACTTAGATATGGGCTATTATTACCAGAATAGCGTCGTTCCCTTCTCATACTAAGTCATTCAAATATATTTGCATAGCAATTTAAGGTGCTTCATGAAAAAAACCCAGCTGGCAAAAAAAAATAGAGAAGAAACACACACACATGCACACACACATACACACAAAACACTACCTGCTGATCTGAGGCTGCTCGAAAGACTCATATGGGTTTAACTGCAATTAAGAAGACCTTAACGGCGTTGTTTTGTATTCGCTAAAGAAAATAATAATGATGTGACATTGTATGATTAACTATCATTCTTTGATATGTTATCTGGTGTTTCCTGTGTTTCCCTGGAAGGTAAAGGGGTTTAAGGTCTCAGAACATTGTTGGAAACATTTGGGATAAAGTACACATCTCAACAAGATATATAGCATAGGTTAAGTTGTTTTTAGACATTTTTACGAGGAAATGCTACATGTTAAACCTTTAAAGAGAAGAATCAGTTGATACAATGATCTCACACAAATTTTTTGTCAGAGTCCTGCAGTCTCCTCAATCCACCCAGTAAGATTCCTCTCTCAAGCACGGAAGTTTTGTATTCCATCCGATAGGGGGGCTTTACTGAGTTTGTCACCACGACACTGAAAGGGGTATGAGCATCCTCTGAAAAAACAGAAGAGGAAAACTATTGCACTCCTTTTTTTGGCATTCAGTAATAATATTGAAAGATATTGTTCTAAAATTGAAGCTTGCCTGCATCTGAGATTCCAGAATCCTGCGCCACTTCCATTTCTGCTGCTGGGTATGAAGACACATTGTGAGCTACTGCCATTATTGACAGTGGTTCCATAAATAATCATATACATGTATGGTAAATACTGGAATAAGGTCAAGGTATAATTTAAAGGATGGGCAAATATTTTTTTTTTATTTGATTAGAGATTTTGTCTATACTGATCATATTTAACTTATATTTGTAAAATTTGTACACCAAACACCAAAATTCTATAAAACTTCCCCAAAATGAGAGTTCTTTATTTGACATGACATGGTAGGACTCACTGATGTGTAGACATTAGCTCAGGCAGGGATCTTTGAACCAATCTGAGTAACTCCTACCAACTCATGTCAAACAACCCACAATATCTCTTAAAACTGCCCCAAATATGTAAATTGGCAAGCAGCATTTAAAATAGAAAAAAACAAATAGGTCAAGACTTTTATACTGCTGCCGCTGCAAAATGAAAATAATATCAAAATGTGGGAACTTAGGCTGCATGCAATAGTCAAAATCAAATACAGGCTGACTGTACCACCTCATGTAAAACGGTCAAAACTATTAGAAAGTCAAATCAGTAAATCAGCCAAAATGAAATTTGAAATGATAATTAAAAAGGTGGTTACAGGATCTTATTATATCTCTCTAACCTCTAACAGACCTGTAAGGGTGCAGGAGATATGACGGGAAATCCTACCTGTTGTAGTAGTAGTAGTAGTAGTAGTAGTAGTAGCTCCTGGTCCTCGTTCTTTTGGAAGGACTCTTGCTCACTAACTTTTATAGCTCTCCTCCTCCTCTTTGCTGCCCCACTCAGGCGAAGCTTACAGGTTAAAGGGGCGAAACGCTAGTGAACCTCAGCATCTTTGATGTTTATCTCACCTAAAAATTGCACAATACGAGCATCTGACAAGCACACCTCAGTGACTCACCAACTGCCACAACCAATGATGCACTGACAACCACTCAAGGATCACGCTGTCCAAATTGCTTTCTAAAGTCCTCAAAACCCCACAAGGTCCCTATTTGCAAAATGAGAGAGAGAGAGTTGACAATCTAGTCTCATTTGGATGAATGAGTGTGCTGAATAGTGTAAGATAAATGTCTGTAGCCTTTGATATAAAACACGATTTGGGATAGTAGATAATTTATCCCAAGTTAATCTGGGTGTATCACACATAGCCACCGCTGACAGTATCTCCAAATACAGTTGCCAAATAGACTGGACTTCAGATTAAATATGATATACAATGATATACAAGAACATTTTGTAAAGTTTTTGAACACAGTAACCCACATTGTCACCTACCCTAATCCTTGCTTTAAGCTTCCTGGGATTGCCACTTGTCAGTATATACAAGAGGTTATGTTTACTTGCACTAAAGGCTCTTTTCAGTCTTGATCTCTTTATACACCGTCAATGTGTTTGAATGCAGATTAATTCACTATTTAGTTGTTCTCATGTACATCTTTTCTGATTATTATGTTGTCAGACAACTGAACAAGAATGAAATTTGATTGTGGCTTATTAATACTATGTTGACCAGCAGTCATTAGCAACCTGCTGAGCTGCAGATAAAACCATTATTTTATGGTCCTGGCCTCTTCAGACAGAATAAACAAAAATACAGGCTAATGACAGCAGCTGTGCTGTGAGATCGGCTATGCTGACATTTGAAATGAGTAATGGCAGAAGGTTAGAAGCAATAAAAGGTTGGCATATTCAACTACATACAGACAATAAGTATATGTTACCATCTAAATGAGCTTTTGTATTTACTTGCAAAACAATACAAATGTCAGCAAAACAAGTCTAAACTGTACTTTAAATGTGGCTGATAAAGAAACATCAGCACCTCCTGCCCTGTTTGTACCCTCTGAGGATGCCAACTCTCCACAACGGCTGGGAAACGCCAACTATCAACTACACAAAGGCTCAGGTTATTCATGTTGTACAACTTTCGTCAGAGCATGTCTGTATACACTCAAGTTTTCCCGTAAACCAGGATGTGTTCCGCTCAAGGAATTTTTTAATATATCGATATTACATCAATATCATGATATGAGACTAGATATTGTCATAAATTTTGGATATTGTAATATCGCAATATGGCATAAGTGGTGTCTTCCTGGTTTTAAAGGCTGCATTACAGTAAAGTTGTGATTTTCTGTTGTAACTGTTCTATTATTTGCCTTTACCCACTTAGTCATTACATCTAAATTACTGATGATTATTTATCAAAAATATCGTAAATATTTTGTGAAAGCACCAACAGTCAACACTATAGTATCGCTGTGGTATCGATATTGAGGTATTTGGTCAAAAATATTGTGATATTTGATTTTCTCCATATCGCCCAGCCCTAACTGTTAGTCTTGTTTGCTGCTACTGGTCATTTATGACCATCAGATGGAAAATGTAACAGTTCAAGAAACATTTAAAAGGTCCTCATAGTTACTTTAAGATCACTGTGGAGACACAGCCTGTTAGACATTTCTCTGATAAGACAAGGTCAGACCCTCCTTTAGGCAATGTCTGACCTTGTCAGCATATCAGCTAACCGATGGGTTTAAGCAATAATATTTATTTATTTTAAGATAAATCAAATCAAATCAATCGACAAGGTTTAAAGACATGATTGTCTTAGAGTCATGCTGTATGAAGAACTTCAAGTTTGTTCATTATCACCAGTGGTGTAGTCTAGTGCAGTGGTGGCTAACCTGTGGCTCTTGAGCCGTATGTGGCTCTTCGCCTGCTCCTTTGAGGCTCTTACTGTGTGGCTGGGGGGCTGTGTTATTGTTGTTGTTTTTTTACTTTTTGAAACATTTCAGATAAGTTAAAAAAACACATTTGAATGCATCTGCCCATATATTTGCCAATTATTTAAAAAATAATGCAGCAGAGTTTTGAGGACAGATTCTGCAACCTGAGGAGAAAAAGCGGCCACAGTTCACCTTCCTCATTAACCCTTTCACTGCTGAATCAGATTGTTTGAAAGCCCCTCTAGTGATCAACAAGTGAAAGAGTTTGTTCGAGAGGCCACAACTGAGTTCGAGCAAGACCTGAAAAGGATTGTGGATAACAAAGACCGTCAGGTTTTCCACTGTGTCAATCTAAGTAAGAAAAAAAAACTATTGGAACTGATATTTATTATGACTGTCATTAGATCTGGAAGTCACTGTTGCTGTTGTAGTGTGGACGTGCATGTGTTGTGTAGCTTTTTGCTACGGTGCGTTTTTTTTTGTGGCTCTTTATGCTGAACTGGTTGGCCACCCCTGGTCTAGTGTATTGTAGTGGGTATACTGTGCTGTATATATATTGGGGTCTGGGTGTCCTCCCCCAAGGAAGTTTTGAGCATCAACGACTTACTTTCCTGTATTCGGATACACTTTTATGCACCGATTCACGTTGGAAATACCTTTATTTAGCCTATGTGAAGAAGAAAATAACAGATGACAATTCAAAATATATCAAAAATATAATGAAATGTATGTTGTTGCGTGTCATTGGGCATTTTTAAGTGGGTATATGGAAATCCTGGAGCTTTCTTAGTGGGTATACTGCGTATACCTGCGTAACACGTAGACTACACCACTGATTATCATCCTGTGTGTTAGTCTCTTATTATTATGTAGAGACTATCTATAACTTAATAACTAAATTACAACAAAGTTGCAACCAAGTGAATTGAACGTTAATGGATACTTCTCTAGTCTGTTGTTGGTTTCAGCTCCCAGCAGTAAACATATAGTTGAAATGACACACGACTGTCAGCAACATTTCTGCAGCTTTTGTGAGACTGAGTTGTCTCTGCAGTTTTGAAACCCATGCAGTCCACCGCAGTGGAAATGAAGAAGAAGTTCTGGGAAACTATTCTCTACAATGATGCAAATGGTTGTAGAGAACTCCAACCTATCAGTAAGTTAAAAGCAAAAAATAAAATAAAATAAGGATGTAGCCTTGCTTTGGAGGCAGAAATAATCTGAGCAACATCTCAGTAGGCAGCGTAGAACCAAAGAACCAATCATACATTATACAACCTATACTGATGCAGGTGTAAGGCCAAAGAAGAGAAAGCAGATGAAGCCCTTGGCTCTTGCAACTATCTGCATACTAGCCATACTAGATTATCTGGGTAAACTAGTAAACCTACAGTAGCTCAAACTCAACATAATTGGTTTATACTGCACAGTCATGAAGGTTTGGAACCCTGATGGATTTTTTGTTATGCTGGCTTGATACTCCAGCACATTGATTGTTGGTGTTTTAATTTACACCAGATGAATAGTGTAGAAATGATATCCCTTTTTATATTGTCTCCCCATTTTCAAGATACAATAATCAATATTTGTAATAAAAACAATGGATGGATGACAATGTGTAAGGTGTAAGGTGACACACGTAGTGACACAGAGAACTAACTTGACTGCAGTTCCTCTCAATGCTACAGTATATGCAGCGTTTTAGCATCTTTAAGATCATTGTTTGGGTGTTATGGCTCAGACCTTTACAGTTTTGGTTGGGAGTCTCACAGATCTCATCAGTGTTGTTTTCAACTTCAGCAGGCAGCTGACAAGTTAATATAATCTCAAGAAAAGTATTAATATTTGGTGACAAAGCAGAATCAGTTCTTCAACCTTGCATTTATTTCATTTTAATTACATGTGCTGTACACAGTGTCACCAACATAATTTCTATTGGAAATACAGTTCCTTCCAATAAGTTTCCCTTTAGCTCAATTATCCTAACGTTTGCTCATTTTAATCATACTCTGACCCTGGAGTACTGCCTCTGACAAATATCTGTGATAAAAAACTAGTAAGTTTACAAAGTGTATTTTCTAAAAGAAATTATGTCTTGCATTTATGTATTTGTGTTTCAAAAGATTAGCATTATTAGAACTTGAAAAACTATTTTTCATTAAATTGAAATAATTGATTCGAACATTATAGATCCAAAATCAAACACTCAAACACACGTCTCCCAAAATGCCACACTGTGTCTGCAGTGAACTGCATACATGGAGGCACAGCCTTCTAAATCTCTCAAAAGGGAAAACTAGAAAACCCATCCTAAAATTAAGGCTTAGCTCCATTTGTAAATACAAAAAACTGTTAATAAAATATGAACTGTTTCTATCTCACTTATACAACCAATGTTAATTTCCATGTCTCTACTTGCCTTTGTTACCCGCTTAAGTCAATGCATGAAGGGCCATGTGCTTAGCTGTTCATTCTCTCCAACAACAAACACCAAGGCATCTTGTTTTATTAATAATTATGAAATATATAATGATACACTTGAATCTGGTCCTATTTTGATGTCCGGTTATCTTGATTATTTATTGGAGGTGTAGTTCAGGGTGATTTCCTCATCAGCGCTGGGAATGTAACATCCAATGCCTGCAAACAAGATCCACACAGTATTAAAATAGTATAAATTGATTCACAGCGAGAGTAAGAAGAACAAGAGAGATTTTTGACAGATGACAGACAGATTAACTACTTTTTGGTTGCCTTACCAACATCAAGTCTGATTTTTGAGCCACCGAGTTTCTTGCCCAGGAGCTCCCAGTAGGTATCTTTGGTTCCAGCCAAACCGTTCACACTCTGTAGGAACGGACCATAGTTTGGATCATCTGTGCAGGTGAACCTGCAGGACCAAACAGAAGATGGCTTGTCGAAAGACTTAGATATGGGCTATTATTACCAGAATAGCGTCGTTCCCTTCTCATACTAAGTCATTCAAATATATTTGCATAGCAATTTAAGGTGCTTCATGAAAAAAACCCAGCTGGCAAAAAAAAATAGAGAAGAAACACACACACATGCACACACACATACACACAAAACACTACCTGCTGATCTGAGGCTGCTCGAAAGACTCATATGGGTTTAACTGCAATTAATAAGACCTTAACGGCGTTGTTTTGTATTCGCTAAAGAAAATAATAATGATGTGACATTGTATGATTAACTATCATTCTTTGATATGTTATCTGGTGTTTCCTGTGTTTCCCTGGAAGGTAAAGGGGTTTAAGGTCTCAGAACATTGTTGGAAACATTTGGGATAAAGTACACATCTCAACAAGATATATAGCATAGGTTAAGTTGTTTTTAGACATTTTTACGAGGAAATGCTACATGTTAAACCTTTAAAGAGAAGAATCAGTTGATACAATGATCTCACACAAATTTTTTGTCAGAGTCCTGCAGTCTCCTCAATCCACCCAGTAAGATTCCTCTCTCAAGCACGGAAGTTTTGTATTCCATCCGATAGGGGGGCTTTACTGAGTTTGTCACCACGACACTGAAAGGGGTATGAGCATCCTCTGAAAAAACAGAAGAGGAAAACTATTGCACTCCTTTTTTTGGCATTCAGTAATAATATTGAAAGATATTGTTCTAAAATTGAAGCTTGCCTGCATCTGAGATTCCAGAATCCTGCGCCACTTCCATTTCTGCTGCTGGGTATGAAGACACATTGTGAGCTACTGCCATTATTGACAGTGGTTCCATAAATAATCATATACATGTATGGTAAATACTGGAATAAGGTCAAGGTATAATTTAAAGGATGGGCAAATATTTTTTTTTTATTTGATTAGAGATTTTGTCTATACTGATCATATTTAACTTATATTTGTAAAATTTGTACACCAAACACCAAAATTCTATAAAACTTCCCCAAAATGAGAGTTCTTTATTTGACATGACATGGTAGGACTCACTGATGTGTAGACATTAGCTCAGGCAGGGATCTTTGAACCAATCTGAGTAACTCCTACCAACTCATGTCAAACAACCCACAATATCTCTTAAAACTGCCCCAAATATGTAAATTGGCAAGCAGCATTTAAAATAGAAAAAAACAAATAGGTCAAGACTTTTATACTGCTGCCGCTGCAAAATGAAAATAATATCAAAATGTGGGAACTTAGGCTGCATGCAATAGTCAAAATCAAATACAGGCTGACTGTACCACCTCATGTAAAACGGTCAAAACTATTAGAAAGTCAAATCAGTAAATCAGCCAAAATGAAATTTGAAATGATAATTAAAAAGGTGGTTACAGGATCTTATTATATCTCTCTAACCTCTAACAGACCTGTAAGGGTGCAGGAGATATGACGGGAAATCCTACCTGTTGTAGTAGTAGTAGTAGTAGTAGTAGTAGTAGCTCCTGGTCCTCGTTCTTTTGGAAGGACTCTTGCTCACTAACTTTTATAGCTCTCCTCCTCCTCTTTGCTGCCCCACTCAGGCGAAGCTTACAGGTTAAAGGGGCGAAACGCTAGTGAACCTCAGCATCTTTGATGTTTATCTCACCTAAAAATTGCACAATACGAGCATCTGACAAGCACACCTCAGTGACTCACCAACTGCCACAACCAATGATGCACTGACAACCACTCAAGGATCACGCTGTCCAAATTGCTTTCTAAAGTCCTCAAAACCCCACAAGGTCCCTATTTGCAAAATGAGAGAGAGAGAGTTGACAATCTAGTCTCATTTGGATGAATGAGTGTGCTGAATAGTGTAAGATAAATGTCTGTAGCCTTTGATATAAAACACGATTTGGGATAGTAGATAATTTATCCCAAGTTAATCTGGGTGTATCACACATAGCCACCGCTGACAGTATCTCCAAATACAGTTGCCAAATAGACTGGACTTCAGATTAAATATGATATACAATGATATACAAGAACATTTTGTAAAGTTTTTGAACACAGTAACCCACATTGTCACCTACCCTAATCCTTGCTTTAAGCTTCCTGGGATTGCCACTTGTCAGTATATACAAGAGGTTATGTTTACTTGCACTAAAGGCTCTTTTCAGTCTTGATCTCTTTATACACCGTCAATGTGTTTGAATGCAGATTAATTCACTATTTAGTTGTTCTCATGTACATCTTTTCTGATTATTATGTTGTCAGACAACTGAACAAGAATGAAATTTGATTGTGGCTTATTAATACTATGTTGACCAGCAGTCATTAGCAACCTGCTGAGCTGCAGATAAAACCATTATTTTATGGTCCTGGCCTCTTCAGACAGAATAAACAAAAATACAGGCTAATGACAGCAGCTGTGCTGTGAGATCGGCTATGCTGACATTTGAAATGAGTAATGGCAGAAGGTTAGAAGCAATAAAAGGTTGGCATATTCAACTACATACAGACAATAAGTATATGTTACCATCTAAATGAGCTTTTGTATTTACTTGCAAAACAATACAAATGTCAGCAAAACAAGTCTAAACTGTACTTTAAATGTGGCTGATAAAGAAACGTCAGCACCTCCTGCCCTGTTTGTAGCCTCTGAGGATGCCAACTCTCCACAACGGCTGGGAAACGCCAACTATCAACTACACAAAGGCTCAGGTTATTCATGTTGTACAACTTTCGTCAGAGCATGTCTGTATACACTCAAGTTTTCCCGTAAACCAGGATGTGTTCCGCTCAAGGAATTTTTTAATATATCGATATTACATCAATATCATGATATGAGACTAGATATTGTCATAAATTTTGGATATTGTAATATCGCAATATGGCATAAGTGGTGTCTTCCTCGTTTTAAAGGCTGCATTACAGTAAAGTTGTGATTTTCTGTTGTAACTGTTCTATTATTTGCCTTTACCCACTTAGTCATTACATCTAAATTACTGATGATTATTTATCAAAAATATCGTAAATATTTTGTGAAAGCACCAACAGTCAACACTATAGTATCGCTGTGGTATCGATATTGAGGTATTTGGTCAAAAATATTGTGATATTTGATTTTCTCCATATCGCCCAGCCCTAACTGTTAGTCTTGTTTGCTGCTACTGGTCATTTATGACCATCAGATGGAAAATGTAACAGTTCAAGAAACATTTAAAAGGTCCTCATAGTTACTTTAAGATCACTGTGGAGACACAGCCTGTTAGACATTTCTCTGATAAGACAAGGTCAGACTCTCCTTTAGGCAATGTCTGACCTTGTCAGCATATCAGCTAACCAATGGGTTTAAGCAATAATATTTATTTATTTTAAGATAAATCAAATCAAATCAATCGACAAGGTTTAAAGACATGATTGTCTTAGAGTCATGCTGTATGAAGAACTTCAAGTTTGTTCATTATCACCAGTGGTGTAGTCTAGTGCAGTGGTGGCTAACCTGTGGCTCTTGAGCCGTATGTGGCTCTTCGCCTGCTCCTTTGAGGCTCTTACTGTGTGGCTGGGGGGCTGTGTTATTGTTGTTGTTTTTTTACTTTTTGAAACATTTCAGATAAGTTAAAAAAACACATTTGAATGCATCTGCCCATATATTTGCCAATTATTTAAAAAATAATGCAGCAGAGTTTTGAGGACAGATTCTGCAACCTGAGGAGAAAAAGCGGCCACAGTTCACCTTCCTCATTAACCCTTTCACTGCTGAATCAGATTGTTTGAAAGCCCCTCTAGTGATCAACAAGTGAAAGAGTTTGTTCGAGAGGCCACAACTGAGTTCGAGCAAGACCTGAAAAGGATTGTGGATAACAAAGACCGTCAGGTTTTCCACTGTGTCAATCTAAGTAAGAAAAAAAAACTATTGGAACTGATATTTATTATGACTGTCATTAGATCTGGAAGTCACTGTTGCTGTTGTAGTGTGGACGTGCATGTGTTGTGTAGCTTTTTGCTACGGTGCGTTTTTTTTTGTGGCTCTTTATGCTGAACTGGTTGGCCACCCCTGGTCTAGTGTATTGTAGTGGGTATACTGTGCTGTATATATATTGGGGTCTGGGTGTCCTCCCCCAAGGAAGTTTTGAGCATCAACGACTTACTTTCCTGTATTCGGATACACTTTTATGCACCGATTCACGTTGGAAATACCTTTATTTAGCCTATGTGAAGAAGAAAATAACAGATGACAATTCAAAATATATCAAAAATATAATGAAATGTATGTTGTTGCGTGTCATTGGGCATTTTTAAGTGGGTATATGGAAATCCTGGAGCTTTCTTAGTGGGTATACTGCGTATACCTGCGTAACACGTAGACTACACCACTGATTATCATCCTGTGTGTTAGTCTCTTATTATTATGTAGAGACTATCTATAACTTAATAACTAAATTACAACAAAGTTGCAACCAAGTGAATTGAACGTTAATGGATACTTCTCTAGTCTGTTGTTGGTTTCAGCTCCCAGCAGTAAACATATAGTTGAAATGACACACGACTGTCAGCAACATTTCTGCAGCTTTTGTGAGACTGAGTTGTCTCTGCAGTTTTGAAACCCATGCAGTCCACCGCAGTGGAAATGAAGAAGAAGTTCTGGGAAACAATTCTCTACAATGATGCAAATGGTTGTAGAGAACTCCAACCTATCAGTAAGTTAAAAGCAAAAAAATAAAATAAAATAAGGATGTAGCCTTGCTTTGGAGGCAGAAATAATCTGAGCAACATCTCAGTAGGCAGCGTAGAACCAAAGAACCAATCATACATTATACAACCTATACTGATGCAGGTGTAAGGCCAAAGAAGAGAAAGCAGATGAAGCCCTTGGCTCTTGCAACTATCTGCATACTAGCCATACTAGATTATCTGGGTAAACTAGTAAACCTACAGTAGCTCAAACTCAACATAATTGGTTTATACTGCACAGTCATGAAGGTTTGGAACCCTGATGGATTTTTTGTTATGCTGGCTTGATACTCCAGCACATTGATTGTTGGTGTTTTAATTTACACCAGATGAATAGTGTAGAAATGATATCCCTTTTTATATTGTCTCCCCATTTTCAAGCTACAATAATCAATATTTGTTTTATTACCAGAATAGCGTTCCCTTCTCATACTAAGTCATTCAAATATATTTGCATAGCAATTTTACGCTAACTGTTCTTTGCTGCCTCACTCAGGCGAAGCGTACAGGTTAAAGGGGCAAAACGCTAGTGAACCTGAGCATCTCTGATGTTTATCTCACCTAAAAATTGCACAATAACAGCATCTGACAAGCACACCTCAGTGACTCACCAACTGCCACAACCAATGACGCACTGACAACCACTCAAGGATCACGCTGTCCAAATTGCTTTCTAAAGTCCTCAAAACCCCACAAGGTCCCTATTTGCAAAATGAGAGAGAGAGAGTTGACAATCTAGTCTCATTTGGATGAATGAGTGTGCTGAATAGTGTAAGATAAATGTCTGTAGCCTTTGATATAAAACACGATTTGGGATAGTAGATAATTTATCCCAAGTTAATCTGGGTGTATCACACATAGCCACCGCTGACAGTATCTCCAAATACAGTTGCCAAATAGACTGGACTTCAGATTAAATATGATATACAATGATATACAAGAACATTTTGTAAAGTTTTTGAACACAGTAACCCACATTGTCACCTACCCTAGTCCTTGCTTTAAGCTTCCTGGGATTGCCACTTGTCAGTATATACAAGAGGTTATGTTTACTTGTACTAAAGGCTCTTTTCAGTCTTGATCTCTTTATACACCGTCAATGTGTTTGAATGCAGATTAATTCACTATTTATTTGTTCTCATGTACATCTTTTCTGATTATTATGTTGTCAGACAACTGAACAAGAATGAAATTTGATTGTGGCTTATTAATACTATGTTGACCAGCAGTCATTAGCAACCTGCTGAGCTGCAGATAAAGCCATTATTTTATGGTCCTGGCCTCTTCAGACAGAATAAACAAAAATACAGGCTAATGACAGCAGCTGTGCTGTGAGATCGGCTATGCTGACATTTGAAATGAGTAATGGCAGAAGGTTAGAAGCAATAAAAGGTTGGCATATTCAACTACATACAGACAATAAGTATATGTTACCATCTAAATGAGCTGTTGTATTTACTTGCAAAACAATACAAATGTCAGCAAAACAAGTCTAAACTGTACTTTAAATGTGGCTGATAAAGAAACGTCAGCACCTCCTGCCCTGTTTGTAGCCTCTGAGGATGCCAACTCTCCACAACGGCTGGGAAACGCCAACTATCAACTACACAAAGGCTCAGGTTATTCATGTTGTACAACTTTCGTCAGAGCATGTCTGTATACACTCAAGTTTTCCCGTAAACCAGGATGTGTTCCGCTCAAGGAATTTTTTAATATATCGATATTACATCAATATCATGATATGAGACTAGATATTGTCATAAATTTTGGATATTGTAATATCGCAATATGGCATAAGTGGTGTCTTCCTCGTTTTAAAGGCTGCATTACAGTAAAGTTGTGATTTTCTGTTGTAACTGTTCTATTATTTGCCTTTACCCACTTAGTCATTACATCTAAATTACTGATGATTATTTATCAAAAATATCGTAAATATTTTGTGAAAGCACCAACAGTCAACACTATAATATTGCTGTGGTATCGATATTGAGGTATTTGGTCAAAAATATTGTGATATTTGATTTTCTCCATATCGCCCAGCCCTAACTGTTAGTCTTGTTTGCTGCTACTGGTCATTTATGACCATCAGATGGAAAATGTAACAGTTCAAGAAACATTTAAAAGGTCCTCATAGTTACTTTAAGATCACTGTGGAGACACAGCCTGTTAGACATTTCTCTGATAAGACAAGGTCAGACTCTCCTTTAGGCAATGTCTGACCTTGTCAGCATATCAGCTAACCAATGGGTTTAAGCAATAATATTTATTTATTTTAAGATAAATCAAATCAAATCAATCGACAAGGTTTAAAGACATGATTGTCTTAGAGTCATGCTGTATGAAGAACTTCAAGTTTGTTCATTATCACCAGTGGTGTAGTCTAGTGCAGTGGTGGCTAACCTGTGGCTCTTGAGCCGTATGTGGCTCTTCGCCTGCTCCTTTGAGGCTCTTACTGTGTGGCTGGGGGGCTGTGTTATTGTTGTTGTTTTTTTACTTTTTGAAACATTTCAGATAAGTTAAAAAAACACATTTGAATGCATCTGCCCATATATTTGCCAATTATTTAAAAAATAATGCAGCAGAGTTTTGAGGACAGATTCTGCAACCTGAGGAGAAAAAGCGGCCACAGTTCACCTTCCTCATTAACCCTTTCACTGCTGAATCAGATTGTTTGAAAGCCCCTCTAGTGATCAACAAGTGAAAGAGTTTGTTCGAGAGGCCACAACTGAGTTCGAGCAAGACCTGAAAAGGATTGTGGATAACAAAGACCGTCAGGTTTTCCACTGTGTCAATCTAAGTAAGAAAAAAAAACTATTGGAACTGATATTTATTATGACTGTCATTAGATCTGGAAGTCACTGTTGCTGTTGTAGTGTGGACGTGCATGTGTTGTGTAGCTTTTTGCTACGGTGCGTTTTTTTTTGTGGCTCTTTATGCTGAACTGGTTGGCCACCCCTGGTCTAGTGTATTGTAGTGGGTATACTGTGCTGTATATATATTGGGGTCTGGGTGTCCTCCCCCAAGGAAGTTTTGAGCATCAACGACTTACTTTCCTGTATTCGGATACACTTTTATGCACCGATTCACGTTGGAAATACCTTTATTTAGCCTATGTGAAGAAGAAAATAACAGATGACAATTCAAAATATATCAAAAATATAATGAAATGTATGTTGTTGCGTGTCATTGGGCATTTTTAAGTGGGTATATGGAAATCCTGGAGCTTTCTTAGTGGGTATACTGCGTATACCTGCGTAACACGTAGACTACACCACTGATTATCATCCTGTGTGTTAGTCTCTTATTATTATGTAGAGACTATCTATAACTTAATAACTAAATTACAACAAAGTTGCAACCAAGTGAATTGAACGTTAATGGATACTTCTCTAGTCTGTTGTTGGTTTCAGCTCCCAGCAGTAAACATATAGTTGAAATGACACACGACTGTCAGCAACATTTCTGCAGCTTTTGTGAGACTGAGTTGTCTCTGCAGTTTTGAAACCCATGCAGTCCACCGCAGTGGAAATGAAGAAGAAGTTCTGGGAAACAATTCTCTACAATGATGCAAATGGTTGTAGAGAACTCCAACCTATCAGTAAGTTAAAAGCAAAAAAATAAAATAAAATAAGGATGTAGCCTTGCTTTGGAGGCAGAAATAATCTGAGCAACATCTCAGTAGGCAGCGTAGAACCAAAGAACCAATCATACATTATACAACCTATACTGATGCAGGTGTAAGGCCAAAGAAGAGAAAGCAGATGAAGCCCTTGGCTCTTGCAACTATCTGCATACTAGCCATACTAGATTATCTGGGTAAACTAGTAAACCTACAGTAGCTCAAACTCAACATAATTGGTTTATACTGCACAGTCATGAAGGTTTGGAACCCTGATGGATTTTTTGTTATGCTGGCTTGATACTCCAGCACATTGATTGTTGGTGTTTTAATTTACACCAGATGAATAGTGTAGAAATGATATCCCTTTTTATATTGTCTCCCCATTTTCAAGCTACAATAATCAATATTTGTTTTATTACCAGAATAGCGTTCCCTTCTCATACTAAGTCATTCAAATATATTTGCATAGCAATTTTACGCTAACTGTTCTTTGCTGCCTCACTCAGGCGAAGCGTACAGGTTAAAGGGGCAAAACGCTAGTGAACCTGAGCATCTCTGATGTTTATCTCACCTAAAAATTGCACAATAACAGCATCTGACAAGCACACCTCAGTGACTCACCAACTGCCACAACCAATGACGCACTGACAACCACTCAAGGATCACGCTGTCCAAATTGCTTTCTAAAGTCCTCAAAACCCCACAAGGTCCCTATTTGCAAAATGAGAGAGAGAGAGTTGACAATCTAGTCTCATTTGGATGAATGAGTGTGCTGAATAGTGTAAGATAAATGTCTGTAGCCTTTGATATAAAACACGATTTGGGATAGTAGATAATTTATCCCAAGTTAATCTGGGTGTATCACACATAGCCACCGCTGACAGTATCTCCAAATACAGTTGCCAAATAGACTGGACTTCAGATTAAATATGATATACAATGATATACAAGAACATTTTGTAAAGTTTTTGAACACAGTAACCCACATTGTCACCTACCCTAGTCCTTGCTTTAAGCTTCCTGGGATTGCCACTTGTCAGTATATACAAGAGGTTATGTTTACTTGCACTAAAGGCTCTTTTCAGTCTTGATCTCTTTATACACCGTCAATGTGTTTGAATGCAGATTAATTCACTATTTATTTGTTCTCATGTACATCTTTTCTGATTATTATGTTGTCAGACAACTGAACAAGAATGAAATTTGATTGTGGCTTATTAATACTATGTTGACCAGCAGTCATTAGCAAGCTGCTGAGCTGCAGATAAAACCATTATTTTATGGTCCTGGCCTCTTCAGACAGAATAAACAAAAATACAGGCTAATGACAGCAGCTGTGCTGTGAGATCGGCTATGCTGACATTTGAAATGAGTAATGGCAGAAGGTTAGAAGCAATAAAAGGTTGGCATATTCAACTACATACAGACAATAAGTATATGTTACCATCTAAATGAGCTGTTGTATTTACTTGCAAAACAATACAAATGTCAGCAAAACAAGTCTAAACTGTACTTTAAATGTGGCTGATAAAGAAACGTCAGCACCTCCTGCCCTGTTTGTAGCCTCTGAGGATGCCAACTCTCCACAACGGCTGGGAAACGCCAACTATCAACTACACAAAGGCTCAGGTTATTCATGTTGTACAACTTTCGTCAGAGCATGTCTGTATACACTCAAGTTTTGCCGTAAACCAGGGTGTGTTCCGCTCAAGAAATTTTTTTTGCCACTTGCTTCCTTGTCTTACATCAACCATACAAAACGACAACAATGACTTGAAATTCAGTTTTTCTATCCTCTGTTTTCAACAGGTAAACAATGTACTCCAATCACCTTTCAACTGAACATTAAAGTGGCTATGAGGAACTTTCAGTTTGTGTTGATTCTTGCTGCCCCTTTGGACAAAAGCGGTTGTGATTTTACCACACCGCAAAAGGTCTTTTCAGTGTGCCGGCTGGTGCTATATTACCCACTGTATTACTGAGTTAGCGTTACTGGGTAAAATGAGAGATGAAAATCATTTTGTGACTTTGCAGGAAAAATCGGACCCGTGCAAAGGCATTAATAAAAACTATATGAAAAAAACTTTCTTTTTACTGTTAGTAGATCTGGGCAATATATCGATATTATATCAATATCGTGATATGAGACTAGATATTGTCATAGATTTTGGATATTGTAATATCGCAATATGGCATAAGTGGTGTCTTCCTCGTTTTAAAGGCTGCATTACAGTAAAGTTGTGATTTTCTGTTGTAACTGTTCTATTATTTGCCTTTACCCACTTAGTCATTATATCTACATTACTGATGATTATTTATCAAAAATCTCGTAAATATTTTGTGAAAGCACCAACAGTCAAAACTATAATATTGCTGTGGTATCGATATTGAGGTATTTGGTCAAAAATATTGTGATATTTGATTTTCTCCATATCGCCCAGCCCTAACTGTTAGTCTTGTTTGCTGCTACTGGTCATTTATGACCATCAGATGGAAAATGTAACAGTTCAAGAAACATTTAAAAGGTCCTCATAGTTACTTTAAGATCACTGTGGAGACACAGCCTGTTAGACATTTCTCTGATAAGACAAGGTCAGACCCTCCTTTAGGCAATGTCTGACCTTGTCAGCATATCAGCTAACCGATGGGTTTAAGCAATAATATTTATTTATTTTAAGATAAATCAAATCAATCGACAAGGTTTAAAGACATGATTGTCTTAGAGTCATGCTGTATGAAGAACTTCAAGTTTGTTCATTATCACCAGTGGTGTAGTCTAGTGCAGTGGTGGCTAACCTGTGGCTCTTGAGCCGTATGTGGCTCTTCGCCTGCTCCTTTGAGGCTCTTACTGTGTGGCTGGGGGGCTGTGTTATTGTTGTTGTTTTTTTACTTTTTGAAACATTTCAGATAAGTTAAAAAAAACGCATATGAATGCATCTGCCCATATATTTGCCAATTATTTAAAAAATAATGCAGCAGAGTTTTGAGGACAGATTCTGCAACCTGAGGAGAAAAAGCGGCCACAGTTCACCTTCCTCATTAACCCTTTCACTGCTGAATCAGATTGTTTGAAAGCCCCTCTAGTGATCAACGAGTGAAAGAGTTTGTTCGAGAGGCCACAACTGAGTTCGAGCAAGACCTGAAAAGGATTGTGGATAACAAAGACCGTCAGGTTTTCCACTGTGTCAATCTAAGTAAGAAAGAAAAACTATTGAAACTGATATTTATTATGACTGTCATTAGATCTGGAAGTCACTGTTGCTGTTGTAGTGTGGACGTGCATGTGTTGTGTAGCTTTTTGCTACGGTGCGTTTTTTTTTGTGGCTCTTTATGCTGAACTGGTTGGCCACCCCTGGTCTAGTGTATTGTAGTGGGTATACTGTGCTGTATATATATTGGGGTCTGGGTGTCCTCCCCCAAGGAAGTTTTGAGCATCAACAACTTACTTTCCTGTATTCGGATACACTTTTATGCACCAATTCACGTTGGAAATACCTTTATTTAGCCTATGTGAAGAAGAAAATAACAGATGACAATTCAAAATATATCAAAAATATAATGAAATGTATGTTGTTGCGTGTCATTGGGCATTTTTAAGTGGGTATATGGAAATCCTGGAGCTTTCTTAGTGGGTATACTGCGTATACCTGCGTAACACGTAGACTACACCACTGATTATCATCCTGTGTGTTAGTCTCTTATTATTATGTAGAGACTATCTATAACTTAATAACTAAATTACAACAAAGTTGCAACCAAGTGAATTGAACGTTAATGGATACTTCTCTAGTCTGTTGTTGGTTTCAGCTCCCAGCAGTAAACATATAGTTGAAATGACACACGACTGTCAGCAACATTTCTGCAGCTTTTGTGAGACTGAGTTGTCTCTGCAGTTTTGAAACCCATGCAGTCCACCGCAGTGGAAATGAAGAAGAAGTTCTGGGAAACAATTCTCTACAATGATGCAAATGGTTGTAGAGAACTCCAACCTATCAGTAAGTTAAAAGCAAAAAATAAAATAAAATAAGGATGTAGCCTTGCTTTGGAGGCAGAAATAATCTGAGCAACATCTCAGTAGGCAGCGTAGAACCAAAGAACCAATCATACATTATACAACCTATACTGATGCAGGTGTAAGGCCAAAGAAGAGAAAGCAGATGAAGCCCTTGGCTCTTGCAACTATCTGCATACTAGCCATACTAGATTATCTGGGTAAACTAGTAAACCTACAGTAGCTCAAACTCAACATAATTGGTTTATACTGCACAGTCATGAAGGTTTGGAACCCTGATGGATTTTTTGTTATGCTGGCTTGATACTCCAGCACATTGATTGTTGGTGTTTTAATTTACACCAGATGAATAGTGTAGAAATGATATCCCTTTTTATATTGTCTCCCCATTTTCAAGCTACAATAATCAATATTTGTTTTATTACCAGAATAGCGTTCCCTTCTCATACTAAGTCATTCAAATATATTTGCATAGCAATTTTACGCTAACTGTTCTTTGCTGCCTCACTCAGGCGAAGCGTACAGGTTAAAGGGGCAAAACGCTAGTGAACCTGAGCATCTCTGATGTTTATCTCACCTAAAAATTGCACAATACGAGCATCTGACAAGCACACCTCAGTGACTCACCAACTGCCACAACCAATGACGCACTGACAACCACTCAAGGATCACGCTGTCCAAATTGCTTTCTAAAGTCCTCAAAACCCCACAAGGTCCCTATTTGCAAAATGAGAGAGAGAGAGAGTTGACAATCTAGTCTCATTTGGATGAATGAGTGTGCTGAATAGTGTAAGATAAATGTCTGTAGCCTTTGATATAAAACACGATTTGGGATAGTAGATAATTTATCCCAAGTTAATCTGGGTGTATCACACATAGCCACCGCTGACAGTATCTCCAAATACAGTTGCCAAATAGACTGGACTTCAGATTAAATATGATATACAATGATATACAAGAACATTTTGTAAAGTTTTTGAACACAGTAACCCACATTGTCACCTACCCTAGTCCTTGCTTTAAGCTTCCTGGGATTGCCACTTGTCAGTATATACAAGAGGTTATGTTTACTTGTACTAAAGGCTCTTTTCAGTCTTGATCTCTTTATACACCGTCAATGTGTTTGAATGCAGATTAATTCACTATTTAGTTGTTCTCATGTACATCTTTTCTGATTATTATGTTGTCAGACAACTGAACAAGAGTGAAATTTGATTGTGGCTTATTAATACTATGTTGACCAGCAGTCATTAGCAACCTGCTGAGCTGCAGATAAAACCATTATTTTATGGTCCTGGCCTCTTCAGACAGAATAAACAAAAATACATGCTAATGACAGCAGCTGTGCTGTGAGATCGGCTATGCTGACATTTGAAATGAGTAATGGCAGAAGGTTAGAAGCAATAAAAGGTTGGCATATTCAACTACATACAGACAATAAGTATATGTTACCATCTAAATGAGCTTTTGTATTTACTTGCAAAACAATACAAATGTCAGCAAAACAAGTCTAAACTGTACTTTAAATGTGGCTGATAAAGAAACGTCAGCACCTCCTGCCCTGTTTGTAGCCTCTGAGGATGCCAACTCTCCACAACGGCTGGGAAACGCCAACTATCAACTACACAAAGGCTCAGGTTATTCATGTTGTACAACTTTCGTCAGAGCATGTCTGTATACATTCAAGTTTTCCCGTAAACCAGGATGTGTTCCGCTCAAGGAATTTTTTTTGCCACTTGCTTCCTTGTCTTACATCAACCATACAAAACGACAACAATGACTTGAAATTCAGTTTTTCTATCCTCTGTTTTCAACAGGTAAACAATGTACTCCAATCACCTTTCAACTGAACATTAAAGTGGCTATGAGGAACTTTCAGTTTGTGTTGATTCTTGCTGCCCCTTTGGACAAAAGCGGTTGTGATTTTACCACACCGCAAAAGGTCTTTTCAGTGTGCCGGCTGGTGCTATATTACCCACTGTATTACTGAGTTAGCGTTACTGGGTAAAATGAGAGATGAAAATCATTTTGTGACTTAGCAGGAAAAATCGGACCCGTGCAAAGGCATTAATAAAAACTATATGAAAAAAACTTTCTTTTTACTGTTATTAGATCTGGGCAATATATCGATATTATATCAATATCGTGATATGAGACTAGATATTGTCATAAATTTTGGATATTGTAATATCGCAATATGGCATAAGTGGTGTCTTCCTCGTTTTAAAGGCTGCATTACAGTAAAGTTGTGATTTTCTGTTGTAACTGTTCTATTATTTGCCTTTACCCACTTAGTCATTATATCTACATTACTGATGATTATTTATCAAAAATCTCGTAAATATTTTGTGAAAGCACCAACAGTCAACACTATAATATTGCTGTGGTATCGATATTGAGGTATTTGGTCAAAAATATTGTGATATTTGATTTTCTCCATATCGCCCAGCCCTAACTGTTAGTCTTGTTTGCTGCTACTGGTCATTTATGACCATCAGATGGAAAATGTAACAGTTCAAGAAACATTTAAAAGGTCCTCATAGTTACTTTAAGATCACTGTGGAGACACAGCCTGTTAGACATTTCAATCAGGAGAGACTTTGTTTGCAGATATGCAAAAGAACAATATTTATTATACAACTGCATGACAAAATGTATGAGTCTTTTGGAGATTAGACTCCATCCAAATTAATATTTTTAAAGGGGTAGAGAATAGGAAACATATCACCCAAAACATAACGGGAATTATAAATTAGAAGATATAATTTGTGTACGCTAAATCTCGTGCGTTCGTAAAAGCCTACTAGCATATATACCTAATACTTACCTCCTGCGGCAACAGATCGGAACTAGAGCTATCGGTGAATCATATAACCCCCAAAACTGAAGTAAATAATTCCCGCAATTTGGTCAGGCGGACACATCCGCAGAACGGAAAGAACGATGTATCTCACTGAAGTGTCAATTCAGGTCGGCGATGCACTGAAAACCTGTGTATCTGAAAATAGAAGGAACAAATGCAATGAATTCACCCCCCTTCTTTGTTTTCTTCTTCCCTCTTTTTTTTTTTCGAAACCGAAACACGCGGCCGCTTCGGCAATTCAGGCCGGAAAAAAGATGGCAATTCAGGCCAACAAACCACACGAAATAGCAGCAAATAAAATCCGACCACCCGCGGCCGCTTCGGCAATTAAGGCCGGAAAAAAGATGGCAATTCAGGCCGGCAATGATACAAACAAAAGAAAATAAATCAGAACAAATAAAATCCGACCACCCGCGGCCGCTTCGGCAATTAAGGCCGGAAAAAAAGATGGCAATTCAGGCCGGCAATGACACGAACAAAAGAAAATAAATCAGAACAAATAAAATCCGACCACACGGCCGCTTCGGCGATCAGCCGGGAAAAAAAAAACCTTTTTTTTATTTTTTTATTTTTATTTTTTTATTTATTTATTTATTTATTTATTTATTTATTTATTTATTTTTTTATTTATTTATTTATTTATTTATTTATTTATTTATTTTTTTATTTTTTTATTTTTTTATTTTTTTATTTTTTTATTTATTTAGTCATTTATTCATTTATTTTATTTTGTGTATATTTACATTTGCATACCCTTATATATTATACAATTTATATTTGTATACAATTTAAATATTGTATATTTATTTTAAATTACTTACTTTACCATACTTAAACTAACCTAACTTACTTAACCCAACTTAACTTACTTTACCTTACCTTAACATACTTTTACTTACTTATACTTAACGATGGCCGGAATGTCAATACTGGCCGTACGTCACGACATACAAAGAATGTTTGACATGAGCGGCACACTACCACTACCACCAGTTATATGCATGCTTAACGGAATAAGCTTCGAAATCTGGTAAAGTTCATTTATGAACTTGTTGCTTGACATTATACAATACTGACCTCCGCACAGGGTCCGGTTTACAGCCTTAACATAACACGTTAACTTGTTGCTTGCCATTATACGATATTGACCTCCGCACGGGTCCGTAACTTGTTGCTTGCCATTATACAATATTGACCTCCGCACGGGTCCGTAACTTGTTGCTTGCCATTATACAATATTGACCTCCGCACGGGTCCGTAACTTGTTGCTTGCCATTATACAATATTGACCTCCGCACGGGTCCGTAACTTGTTGCTTGCCATTATACAATATTGACCTCTGCACGGGTCCGTAACTTGTTGCTTGCCATTATACAATATTGACCTCCGCACGGGTCTGTAACTTGTTGCTTGCCATTATACAATACTGACCTCCGCACGGGTCCGTAACTTGTTGCTTGCCATTATAAGAAACTGACCTCCGCACAGGGTCCGGTTTACAGCCTCAACATAACACGGCACAGTGTACAGGTAGGTGACCTACCCCTCACGCACGTATGGTATGGACTGCAAAACATGTACATACGAGATGCCAACATGCACTTGTGCAAGCATCAACTTATTGAATAAGAGAATTCATCAAAATATGATAAAAACCACCGCGGTAAATGCTTGATTACAATGGTTACTGAGGTGAAATTGCTTTGATGAGACAAGGTTAATGATGGTTACACCGCAATAAACGTAGGGAAATTACCAGATAAGACCGTGCAAGGGTGCTAGTAAGAACATTATCAATGACATAGTCCATCATAGAAATAAAGCAGGAGAATGAGACCGCTTGGCTACAAAACGGCACCTCTGCGTTAAGCATGTTAGCCAATAAGCAGTATAAGAGAAAGGCCATGTTACACGTCAGCGCTTAACTCGCGAATTTACGCTGTGAGAAGATAATGCTCTACGTTGAGCATAACCACCTCTTTGCCAGGTAAAATGGAACTACCGCTGCCATAGCTAGCAGGCGAATCCCCCCAAGCTGGAGCATGAGTAAAAGCTAGTGCACGCATTAGTTATCTCAATTTAGCGTCTTGTAGTGCTCAGATACGAAGCCAATGCTAGCGCAATTTAAGATGGAAAGTTTAATGAGTAGTGATGAACCGACCTACCACCGGTTCCATGCATCACTTAACCGAGAGTAGCCAGGCATCTGAGATTAGAAAAACGCAGCAGTAAAGCACTGCATAGTGCTGCATAGTTTAAAGAGTTCGGCGCAAACCGATAATATCTGGGCTGTCACGTTAGTTGCCTGACCAGCAGTGTGACAGGCATGAAACTAGCATGTGATGCTGAACGTATGCCAGCCATAGATAAAAACAGAGGATAGACTTATGAATCCCACGCTGGGGACTTCAGCTATATACCTATAAAATATATACATATATAAATATATACCTATGAGTAAGTAGCCTATTGCTCATGATGTAAGGTTTGAGTGGAGTTCATTTTATATTTGAAAGTCGAAAGCACATAATTCAATATAATTATACAAAAATTACTACCAATATATTTTACATAGACTAGTCAGTTAATTTATATATCTATGTTCACACGATTAGTTAAATGTCTACGCGTTTACATTTTAATATCTGTAATCCAAGTTCTCGCTTCTGATTGGTTAGTTCAGCAACGTGGAAATCCGAACAAGGAAGTGAGTGGTGTTCAGTCAAGGGGCCAGGCTTCTCTCCTCAGAGTGAAGCCTCCTATAGCGCCATTTTGATGCTAATAAGCTATCACCCCCCGTTAGCATCCCAGTCACTGCCATTCATTTTGGCGTCACTTTGACAGCCAATAACTTTACATCTGAAGCGTTTAAAGATTTCATTTGACCATCGTTTATTTCTAAAGAAACACGACAATGTATAAAAGGCTCCATTACCTTGTACCTCACGTTATGGCTCCGTAGCAGACGTTTTTATAAAATTAGGCTAACGATTTGGTCATAAACACGCGACTTACTGTCGCATAATACAGAAATTACCGTATAGTACAGGAGAAGCTCGCAGCAGTTTCGACGTACATTAGTTGTTTAGTTTAATTGCTAATGTTAACTAGCATTTTAGTTAGCAATAATTAGCCTGTGCCTATGTTATCTCCTTACATATACCTACGCTCTCCGTTTTTGCAAGATTCGGAATGATTGAGATTTCTCTTGGCACAGCTACTAGAAGACTTACAACTGGCAGACACGTTGGTCACGTCACATCTACGGCGGGAAGCTCAGTTTGCAGCTGCGCAGTAACGCACGGCTATCACCGGAAAAGTGCTGGTAATAGGCTTCACTTGTCTCCGTCAAACAGCGGGATCGCTGTGTCCATTTTATATACTGTCTATGTGTTCAGTAAATTATCGTTCTCTCAATACATCCATTAAGGTACCGCTTGAGAAAGTTAACGTCCTGCTGTTTAATATATACATGTATAGAGAGAGTAATCCACCACGTACCGAACCCTCACGTTACTATGAGGAAAGAGCTGTTTCCAACAACATGAACAGTAAACACATATAGGAGTTTAGCAAGAGTGTATACCGCCGTACACGTGCATGTAATTACAAACGTGAACGAAATGTTTGAGCACTCTATAAGCAAACTCAGAAGATGGAAACTACTCGCCCATTGTGCTCCCAATATACGGTCAAGCCTGATGCATTAATCAGAAGATATAGAATACGGTAGGAACCCCCAATATGAGTAAGCCACGGGCGAAACCACGGATTTAGACGGCGCCCGGGAACTCAGCCGTCCATTTAAGTGAAAACATGAATGAACAAAACGCGCCCTAAAAAGACAACTCAACTTCAGAGGGTTTGGGAGCTCCAACTGGGTCGAAACACACTGATCCCTCTGTCGTGATAGAGCCGGATGAAGTCTCGGTCAGCGCCACCGGGAGTCGGCGGCGGGAGCCAACTGGGCAGGTCAGAGCGGGGCCGGGCGGCGATTAGTTGCTGACATTGAGGCAACGTCCACAGGAACATACAGACGTGAGTAGATAACTTGATGGATGAAATAGAGCTGCCAGGTGTTACAGTTCGTATCCGCGTGTGTCCATCATATTCAGTTAGAGTTGTCCACCGTTGAGCGAAAAGCTGCTTGAACATGAACCAGTTTGAGAGAGAAATTCCTGTAGGATAGGCATCAGCTGTTGAGCGCTTTCCTGAAACAAAAACTGACACCAAAAGAAACTTATTTAAAGCAGAGCTGTAGTGCTGTGATTGGTCCTTGAATTCCGTGGTCATGACTGATTGGTTTAAGTGAAAGTATGGCTTCTAAACAGCTGATTTGATTTACGGAGAAAGAGTACTGATTGGGTTAACGACGTCTTCCTGAAAGAATTTGCGCTGAGCTTCATTTCTCTGATAAGACAAGGTCAGACCCTCCTTTAGGCAATGTCTGACCTTGTCAGCATATCAGCTAACCGATGGGTTTAAGCAATAATATTTATTTATTTTAAGATAAATCAAATCAATCGACAAGGTTTAAAGACATGATTGTCTTAGAGTCATGCTGTATGAAGAACTTCAAGTTTGTTCATTATCACCAGTGGTGTAGTCTAGTGCAGTGGTGGCTAACCTGTGGCTCTTGAGCCGTATGTGGCTCTTTGCCTGCTCCTTTGAGGCTCTTACTGTGTGAATGGGGGGCTGTGTTATTGTTGTTGTTTTTTTACTTTTTGAAACATTTCAGATAAGTTAAAAAAAACGCATATGAATGCATCTGCCCATATATTTGCCAATTATTTAAAAAATAATGCAGCAGAGTTTTGAGGACAGATTCTGCAACCTGAGGAGAAAAAGCGGCCACAGTTCACCTTCCTCATTAACCCTTTCACTGCTGAATCAGATTGTTTGAAAGCCCCTCTAGTGATCAACGAGTGAAAGAGTTTGTTCGAGAGGCCACAACTGAGTTCGAGCAAGACCTGAAAAGGATTGTGGATAACAAAGACCGTCAGGTTTTCCACTGTGTCAATCTAAGTAAGAAAAAAAAACTATTGAAACTGATATTTATTATGACTGTCATTAGATCTGGAAGTCACTGTTGCTGTTGTAGTGTGGACGTGCATGTGTTGTGTAGCTTTTTGCTATGGTGCGTTTTTTTTGTGGCTTTATGCTTTTTTTGTGGCTCTTTATGCTGAACTGGTTGGCCCTGGTTGGCCACTCCTGGTCTAGTGTATTGTAGTGGGTATACTGTGCTGTATATATATTGGGGTCTGGGTGTCCTCCCCCAAGGAAGTTTTGAGCATCAACGACTTACTTTCCTGTATTCGGATACACTTTTATGCACCGATTTACGGTGGAAATACCTTTATTTAGCCTATGTGAAGAAGAAAATAACAGATGACAATTCAAAATATATCAAAAATATAATGACATGTATGTTGTTGCGTGTCATTGGGCATTTTTAAGTGGGTATATGGAAATCCTGGAGCTTTCTTAGTGGGTATACTGCGTATACCTGCGTAACACGTAGACTACACCACTGATTATCATCCTGTGTGTTAGTCTCTTATTATTATGTAGAGACTATCTATAACTTAATAACTAAATTACAACAAAGTTGCAACCAAGTGAATTGAACGTTAATGGATACTTCTCTAGTCTGTTGTTGGTTTCAGCTCCCAGCAGTAAACATATAGTTGAAATGACACACGACTGTCAGCAACATTTCTGCAGCTTTTGTGAGACTGAGTTGTCTCTGCAGTTTTGAAACCCATGCAGTCCACCGCAGTGGAAATGAAGAAGAAGTTCTGGGAAACTATTCTCTACAATGATGCAAATGGTTGTAGAGAACTCCAACCTATCAGTAAGTTAAAAGCAAAAAAATAAAATAAAATAAGGATGTAGCCTTGCTTTGGAGGCAGAAATAATCTGAGCAATGTCATGGAAGTTATCTCGGTTCAACACGGGGTAAGTATATAAAAGGTTTAAATTGAAGCAAAACAAATGAAGACCATCGAGCAGAAACCAAAGTCTGGTTATAGAGTGTTTATTCTCATTTGCAAATGGAGAAACGCTGTAACACAGCCACCTCGGTGGCTATGCAAGAGCGCTCTGAGTCTTTAACTCACAGAAAACCAACATATAGAGAATCAAAACAAATGGTGACGGCTTTCCTTCCCCCCCCCTCATGGATCTTACAAAGACCCAGTTACACAAACAAAAAGCAAAGAGTCATGTCATGCCTTTTGGCCAAGTTAAAACCCAAGTCATAACACCTTTCCTTGTATCAGCTGCCGGGGAATAGAAAACTGTTTTAGAGACACTGTAGGATTCTGTTTACGGTGTCTAATCTAAACTTGTTCTAAACACACGTCAGTAAAGACCTTGCGAAAAAGACACTTCAGACTTCAGTTAATCAAAGTTTATAGTTTTAGCTGTTCATCTGTTAGAAACCTTTAACCTTTAAGTTAACACATACAGTAATCAGATAAATCCTAATAAAAGAATGTGCTTTAGAAGTATTTTTGCCATTACATTTCACCCTTTTGATTACAAAATAATCACATAAACACAAATTACTTTAAAGATTAAAGCACTTGGCCATATAGCTATATATATATACATATATCACAAGTGGTCTTTGAGGAATACAAAAATAAAAATCCTCTGTGTAAATCAGGAATAATAAAAATACAAAAATAGTCTGTAATCCGAGCTAAAGCTTAAACCCTCTGTGTGTCTGAAACTATCCACGTGTACAGGGACCAACCTGTCATGACTCCACAACTCCTAGCATTGAGCAATACAAATATAATCATCATAAGAAAAATAAAACAAAATGAAACAAATAATGAGGATTATACGGCACCACTGTCTGTGTCACTGACGTTATCTTTGTACTTAAGCACTTGGAATAACTCCGTAGAGTCTTCAGCAGTCTGCAAGGCCTGGTATTGGATCATACTTGTCATGAACAGAGATGAAAACATTTTCCTGATTAGTGGAATGATACAGCAAGCAATAATCAAAAAGCCTACTAAGAATGTGATCACTGGAGCTATGAATCTCACCACCCACGCTTTCCAACCCCCGCCAAGTAGCCATTGTTCCCAATCCCAACCGGACGTGTCAGCCGAGACGTCGCGGGATTTGAGGTCTGTCAGGAGTGAGTTGAGTTGATGAATAGTGTCAGTGATGTTACCTTCAATGTCTGGAATGTAGGTGCAGCAATGTGTACCTATGATGTGGCACAGGCCCCCTTGGGCAGCTAATATCAAATCGAGCCCGATCTGATGCTGAAGCAGCATGCTACGCATTGCTCGCAGGACTGGAGGAAATTCGTTGAACCCTGAAATTAGAGTCGCAGTCAGATTTTCGAGGCTCTCCTGAATGTGGTCGATATTGTGAGCATTATTGACTGCACCCCACCATGGAAAAATCCCCGCAACAAATTTACTCCCTGGCCCCGTTACCTCTCGCTTCCCTCTAACCCCTCCGTGTGCCATCGGCATGTATTGAGGATAATGGTGTGTTGTGTGTACAAGAGAAGTCATAACAGTAATGGACGGTGACAAATAGATCATGCTACATCTTCCAGCCCATAAGGGAGTCAACATCTGATACCAATGATCACCACAGACCCAAACATGACTCACCAGTGACCCTGCACCAGAATCATCAGGCCAGCGCATCATGTGAGTTAGGGATGTGTCTAGAGCAGAAGCATTCAGATGACCTGCTGTAGAGTGTAGACATGGACTAATGTTATATTCACCTGTCGCACATGTACAGTTTAGAGTCAGTTGGCAGCCCGCATTTGATCCCAAATAACGAGAACCTTTTCACTGAGCTCTCTCAATGCAAAGTGCATGTTTCAGATTTTTCATTAGACTGGGATGAAATTGGCCTAAGCTTTCTGAAAGTTTACCATCTTTTGCGGTGAGCATAGTACCATTAGGAGCGCGCACAGTGCGATTAGCAAACTCAGCACAAGGTGCTGGTTGAGGGTAGGCAGAGTAAAATTGGCCCCCCTCCTCTCTAACATCTTTAAGTGCTGTTAGCGCGCAGATAGCTTCCCTTAAAGTCAAAGGCTGGGGTTTTACTGGAGTCGCTTGTTTTTGTGAGTGAGGAAAAAGTGAACAAACATAACATGAGTGATTGTAACCTGAGTCACGCGTGAATTTCCTAACTAAACCTAGCCAGATATTAGTAGAAAATGCATCGTCAATATTAGCCATTACAGTGACATTTGATCTACCGTACTTATTATAGTGCAAGCGCCATAGTTCTCTGGAAGTGTCATCTGCCGAGCGCATCTCGCAGCGTTTTCCCCCCCTCTGTGCTGCATGAGTGACTTCAATGTGTGTGGGTGTGGCAGTGGTATTTGGGAAGGTTTTGTTAGCAGAGGTCATTACGTCAATCAATTGTTTATCATATCTTTCTAATATCACAAACGCAACCACCACAAATGCAGTAATCAAAACATAAAAACACCACAAACTCTGAACCCCCGAATTGTCGTGGAGGGTACCATTTCCGTCGTTTCCAGTCTGACTGCTCCATTTGTTGTTTTTCTCAGCCACCAGTTGTTTTGTGGAAACAAAAGTGGAAAGAAAATACACTTCCCTCTGAAGCTTCAGAGAAGTCAAACTCCGTCAGTACCTAAACTGTGTGTGTGTTTTCATTGCTGAACAGAGGTGCAGAGTGAATTGTTGCTGCAGTGTTCAGTGTCACTGTTGTTTCCTGCAAAAAGTTTAATCAGTGGCCATACCAGTTTGTAGGTCAGTTTTTCACTCTTTGATGCAAGGTGAAGCTATCACCCTTTTCCCACGCAGTCTTCTCGTCGGTTGCTGAGAGTAGCACAGAATCGCCGTCTGTCAGGCTCACTCTCAGTTGTCTTTCGTTGGCGACACAACGGAAATTGTTGACGCTTGTTGCAGGTTATCGCAAACCTAGCTGCTCCACTGGTCAGGAACCTGCTTGCAGTGTGTGGCTTGAATCCATGTGGCTCTCTCTGCTATCTTTACTGCCGTGGGTGTCCATTCTCCTCCTGCTGTCCTTCACTAGCACCAAGTCTCCTGGTTTGAGTTGATGCAGCGCCCATTCCACTTTCCTTGGCAAGTCTGCTAAAAACCCTGGAAACTCATGGGAGAGAGAGCGCAGAAGAAAATTGTACACAACATTTCACCTGTCCTTTTCGCACTGAGCGGTGGAGGGAAGATGTCCTATCCCTAAAGATGTTTTTGTTCCCAAAGGGAAATCTCAATCGGACTGAGATTACAGCAAGATCTTGATCTTTTTGCATTAAACGGTAAAGCCGTTGTCCAAAGGAGCTCTGTGTTTGTACAGTATTAACCATTCAAGTGATAAGCACTGTGGCACCTGATCTCCATGCCAACATACATACTCATTTAGTGAACCTTAAAAATGTACAAAGTCTTTCTTCTCCTCCTTAATTTACTCTATAATAATCCATATAAAATGTGCTTAAAGGAAACAATTGTTCTGAAAGTTGCTCCCTTTAGGCCCAAATTACTCTAAGGGTTGTTTAGTGCAAGTCAATCAGATTTAGAAAAATACAAAGACTGTATTTAACATCACACTATCCTATTTTAATAATATTTTGAAGCCAACACTACAAACTTAATTATGAGCATTTTATTAGGCCTTTAATGCTGAAAAGCTACCATGCAAGTAGCGATGTCATTTCAAGCTACAGCTAGCTGGCCACTTGGATAAAAACATCTCAATATTTGTTTACACCAATCAGATCATTTGTGGAATCAAATCCACCTCCCTCTGTCTCTTCCTGGTGTTCCTAATAGCATTAGGGAAAACTTTCCCATATTTCAGCTAATGTTGCATTACTAAAATATGTTCCTGAAAGAATTTTAGGTGAGAAATAGGCAATGAACTAACAGAATATTGATCATTTTTTATTCAATTTGGCACTCAGTTTTGCTGCAGTTCATGAGCAGTCATTTGAGACTATGCAGAGATTTCTCGGCTCTGATTGGTAGTTGTTCTTGGAAACTTAGGAAAACAGAGGAACATCATCTTTTCACAGACTGTCTGTGTAATGTGCTATTGTTTTTAGTCTAAACAAATTACCTACTGAACCTTAACTGTTACTAAAATTTACTTAAAAATCCAAATGTGAACACTTTATACTTTTAACTTCTTATTTATGAAGCTACTATTATCCCTCCTGTTTGAGGCATGTAAAACACATGACTCAAACACTCAGTATATATAAATAATGTTTAGTGGTTTCTCCATTAACACTGTCCTGTCTTACACAGAAATACCTGTATAAAAGCAACAAAAGTTAAAACACCAATCACTAAAACGAAACGTTTTCAACATCATGTTAATAGTTTAAACAATTTTATCATATAGTAACTCAAATGCAACCAAAATCTATAGTGCAGTTCTGCTGAAATCTCACTAGAGTAAAATATTAAATGCTGATAGAATGTAATCTCTATAAACCCGAATCAGTTTCAATATTGTCTTAACCAATAAGCTCAGATAAACCCAACAAAACTATGTAGTTTATCTTATTTATCATATTTGCAACACAAGGTAATACTAATTGCTGTCTAGTATTTAGCATAGTCACAACTTTAAACTAAGCACTGAGTGCTTTAGTCTGTTTATCCAATTTGTATCTAGAAAACATATCACATTGTACGATCTATGACAAGAACGTGTATCAAAATCATCACTGCTGAACCTAAATTCGAAATCCAAATGTCTCCTTCCTCCACATGCACAACTCCTCCCCCATCTTATTTTTGGGTGTGTGTGTGCAAGCCCCCACCTTAGCTGCTCCCTGTAAGGAAAAGAAAACAACACTCCTCCTGTTGCATTGTAACACACATCTATTCAACGCCTCTAAGAAAATGTTGTAGCAATCCTGTCAGCCAAATAAATGGTTTTAGCAGCTAATTGATTTGTAGGTATATTGGAAAGACAGTTCAACAATGATAATACAGTAATAAACATGTTTCATGTACCAAAAAATCCCAATTTAGTCTTACCCCAAACTATATGTCAGATCACAGTGATATCTAACTGTTTTTGACAAAAACTCCAATGTTCTCTCCATCTAAAAAAAATTATTGTGTGCACACCATTTATCAAAATATGGTTAAAAATGACTCCAACAGCCAATGAGGAGTTAAGAAAACGAGAACCCGTACGGTTACATCGATCGCTTCCTGTTTTATCGGATACTGATGTTTTTGAGGCCGGTAGTCGGAGCGCCGTTTTTGATGACCACAATTTTCCCTCAGAAGCAACGCGGTACCCTGAGGCAAAAAATTGGTGAAGCATCAATTGGAAAAAGCGTTATTTTTACCGTGGAAAAGTGAGTGTTAGGCACAGACTTCACCCAAATGGTGAACACTGCAGGCCCAAACACGCGCTGTGGCGAACGTTTTCTTCATAACAATCCGTCCAGTCAGTCAGTCAGTCTAGTAAGTCATAAAAATGTCCTGATTTAGTCTCCTGATCTGTAAGAGACAAAGATGAAAAAATATGAGACAGTTAAGTGAGAGTGAGACTTCCGGTATGGGAACCATTCTTCCAGTAGACAAGAACACTCACGCTCATTCATTAAAAATGTCCTGATTTTTTTCCCAAAAAAAACTCTTCTGCTTCAGCTGTGACAAAAATGAAAACAAAAGAAGCAGAGTGTGATTGTTATGGCTTCATGTGTACCTCTGTAGGCAACAACGTACTTCCTCTCAGCCAGGAGGTTAACAGGCTGGCAAAGAGAAACACTTGAAATGTAAACAAAAGTGTGCATTTAGAAAAATCAGTCAAAGAATGATTTTTATCAAGACGCACAACTGGAAACATGGGAACAACCCTAATGCCAAAATAGACACATTAAGTGTCTGCCTATAAGTTTACAACTCATACTTTGTAGGAAGCAAAACTGAGCCTTTTTCTATTTGTTTTATGGATCCTAAAGATCAGTAATACACATAAAAAGCATAAGAGTGGTTCATTCCTTTTTTCTAGCATTTCCAGAGAAGAAATAAAAACAACCACTAGTCTGTCAGAAAACTTTCTGATTTGTCGTTCAGTTTTACCTAAAAATAGAATTAGTAAACTCAATTTACCCAATAAGGAAATGACCAGTGAGCTGTTGTATGTCAATCCTTTTAAAACTCTAATAATTACATTTATAACCCCGTGGTGTCAAATACCAAAAATGAAGTGGGCCTACTATAATTATACACAATTAGGCATCTCTTATAGGATTTAAAAAGATCAGTATGTTGGTTAAACCTGTCTATAACAATCTTTTTACCCTATCAATTTGTCCCTAATAGCAAACAAAAAAAACTGTGTATCAGTGCAAAGCATTTCTTCATTGCATGAAGCTGTGTGTGTGTCTGTGTTACCGTCCTCAGTCAGCTTTGAGACTCAGTCAGTCAGCGTGTTGTTCTCCCTCTGAGATGTTTGTGCTTTCTTCTTCGGGCAGTTACATACCCAATGTTCAAAGTCCTTGCAGTACCAACAGTGGTCTGGGTTGTAGGGCTCATTATTTCGTCCACGGTACCCTCCTCGGCCTCCTGGCCTGGGGCGACCACGCTCTTTGTGGCCGCGGCCTTTTTCGGGTCCGCGCTCCATATGTTGCCCACCAGCCTGTTGTTAACATGCAGACATACGCTTCAAACATGGTTTCGTCAAGTCTCTTACTTTGTTTGTTCTTACTTTGGTCCTGTTGTTACTTTCCACCTGATGTAGTGTGGACTGCTGTGGCGGTTCTGTCCGGTAGTCGGGTCTGAGGTTTTGGACGGCGGTGCACAGAAATATGTGTCCTCTTCGTCCTCTCTCTTTCCCAGCTCGTCCTTCCTGGTTGTATAGGACTGGAAAACTCAGAATATGGACTTGGGTTAGGTTTGTGGAGCTGATGAGGAGGTTATAGGTGTATGTGTGTTATAGCATTCTTTCCCTGTATCTACTTTACGTTTCTTTCATCCATACATTGAAACATTCACAATCCTTCTTAATTTGGTTTAAAACCTATTGTTTCAATCGTTTTTCTTTCTTTCAGCTTTCTCTCTGCACCTTCCATTCTTAATTTTACATCACTAAATTAACCATTTTCTGGGGAACCATAACTTTCAGATAGGCATCTCAAACAACTTTGCCCATATTTTCGTTCCATTTCCCCCACGATCGGGCCCCCTGGGCCTGTGATTTAACTTTTAGTTTGAAAGACCAGTAATCTACTAGGCAGGAAGGGTCCAACAAAAGATGAAAGCAACTTTTTGAGGTTGCACTTTGTTCCCGCTTCTCTGACAGCAATTACGGAGTTTCCCATTTTCACCAAAAGTCAAGTAGCTACTTTTACAATCAGGACCGTCGTCCCAAAGGCCCCGTTTATTGGAAAACTGAGAAAAATCCTACACCTGTGCGTCTCTCAATCAAGACCAACTGTGAGAAAACTCGTCTCTTTCAGTTTTAATCGAAAAAAAACTGAAAAAATTCTGGTCAGCTTGCTCTCCCACAAACTATTTTGGGAGAAGAAGCTGTCCTTAACAGTGACCTGCCCGTTCCTTGAAACCAATCCTTCCCTACCTCTCCACACGCTCATCTACATAAGAGCCTAGGTCATTTTGGCGGTTTACGCGAGTGTGTGGAAATGGTATTCAGGAAAGTAATGCCCGTTGGTAGGTTCGCGGTCTCTGTTCAACAGTTTTCTATTGAACCAAAACTGCCAAAATTCTTCACACCGAACCGGAGGAAACTGAGGAAATATGTCCGTTTTTCTTTGCCGAAATGCCTCCTGTAATAGTCCTTATTTCTGGTTATTGAATGGTTAAAATCACCCCTTTAATAAACTAAATAAAACAAAAACCCAGTTTCAATTTCTCAAATCCAACTCAGTCTTTGTTTTCCCTGGTTCTTCATCAATCATTATGTTTCTTTACAATTATGATTCTTCTCAATTTGTTTTTAGGGTTCGTTTAAAATCCGTTAAAATTTGATCTTACCCGTGTTGGTTGAAATTATTTTCCGTTCGTTTGGAATGGAGTGGAACAGTCGAGAGTCTCTCCCCTCCCTGACCTCTTTCTCTCAAGAAAACCCTTTTTGGTCGAGGTTAGAGGCAGGAGATTAATCTCCTGGTTCGCGAGACTTCAGGGCCCGGAGAGATCTCTTCTTGTGTCCATCCATCCCGGGTTTCGGCACCAAATTGTCATGGAAGTTATCTCGGTTCAACACGGGGTAAGTATATAAACGGTTTAAATTGAAGCAAAACAAATGAAGACCATCGAGCAGAAACCAAAGTCTGGTTATAGAGTGTTTATTCTCATTTGCAAATGGAGAAACGCTGTAACACAGCCACCTCGGTGGCTATGCAAGAGCGCTCTGAGTCTTTAACTCACAGAAAACCAACATATAGAGAATCAAAACAAATGGTGACGGCTTTCCTTCCCCCCCCTCATGGATCTTACAAAGACCCAGTTACACAAACAAAAAGCAAAGAGTCATGTCATGCCTTTTGGCCAAGTTAAAACCCAAGTCATAACACCTTTCCTTGTATCAGCTGCCGGGGAATAGAAAACTGTTTTAGAGACACTGTAGGATTCTGTTTACGGTGTCTAATCTAAACTTGTTCTAAACACACGTCAGTAAAGACCTTGCGAAAAAGACACTTCAGACTTCAGTTAATCAAAGTTTATAGTTTTAGCTGTTCATCTGTTAGAAACCTTTAACCTTTAAGTTAACACATACAGTAATCAGATAAATCCTAATAAAAGAATGTGCTTTAGAAGTATTTTTGCCATTACAGCAACATCTCAGTAGGCAGCGTAGAACCAAAGAACCAATCATACATTATACAACCTATACTGATGCAGGTGTAAGGCCAAAGAAGAGAAAGCAGATGAAGCCCTTGGCTCTTGCAACTATCTGCATACTAGCCATACTAGATTATCTGGGTAAACTAGTAAACCTACAGTAGCTCAAACTCAACATAATTGGTTTATACTGCACAGTCATGAAGGTTTGGAACCCTGATGGATTTTTTGTTATGCTGGCTTGATACTCCAGCACATTGATTGTTGGTGTTTTAATTTACACCAGATGAATAGTGTAGAAATGATATCCCTTTTTATATTGTCTCCCCATTTTCAAGCTACAATAATCAATATTTGTTTTATTACCAGAATAGCGTTCCCTTCTCATACTAAGTCATTCAAATATATTTGCATAGCAATTTTAGGCTAACTGTTCTTTGCTGCCTCACTCAGGCGAAGCGTACAGGTTAAAGGGACGAAACGCTAGTGAACCTGAGCATCTTTGATGTTTATCTCACCTAAAAATTGCACAATACCAGCATCTGACAAGCACACCTCAGTGACTCACCAACTGCCACAACCAATGACGCACTGACAACCACTCAAGGATCACGCTGTCCAAATTGCTTTCTAGGCAAGGCAAGGCAAGGCAAGGCAGCTTTATTTGTATAGCACTTTTCAGCAACAGGGCAATTCAAAGTGCTTTACATGAAGATAATTAAAATACAAGAATAAAAGTTACAGTGCAGTATAAGAAATTAAACATTGAAGAGCAGTTAAAAACAGTTACAAATATAAAAGCAGAAAAATTAAACATTAAAGAGCAGTTAAAAACACTTAAAATATAAAATAAATGGACAATTATTTAACGCAAGGCAGCATCAAAAAGAAAGGTCTTCAGCCGTGATTTAAAAGAACTGAGAGTCGCAGCGGACCTGCAATTCTCTGGAAGTTGATTCCAAATATGTGGAGCATAGAAACTAAATGCTGCTTCTCCCTGTTTAGTTCTGACCCTGGGGACGGACAGCAGACCTGTCCCAGACGACCTGAGAGGTCTAGGTGGTTTGTAGTTTACTAGCAGGTCAGAAATGTATTTTGGACCTAAACCGTTTAATGATTTATAAACTAGCAAACGTATTTTGAAATCAACTCTCTGAGGCACAGGAAGCCAGTGTAAGGACTTCAGAACTGGAGTGATGTGATCCACTTTCTTGGTCTTAGTGAGAACTCTAGCAGCAGCGTTCTGAATCAGCTGTAGCTGTCTGATTGATTTTTTAGGGAGACCTGTAAAGACACCGTTACAGTAGTCAAGTCTACTGAAGATAAAAGCATGGACAAGTTTTTCCAAGTCCTGCTGGGACATAAGTTCCTTTACCCTTGATATATTCTTAAGGTGGTAATAGGCTGACTTTGTAATTGTCTTAATGTGGCTTTTGAAATTCAGGTCTGAGTCCATAATTACACCTAAATTTCTGGCTTTGTCTGTTGTTTTTAACATTGTCGTTTGAAGCTGAGCGCTGACTTTTAATCGTTCCTCTTTTGCTCCAAAAACAACCACCTCAGTTTTTTCTTCATTTAATTTAAGAAAGTTCTGGCACATCCAGTCGTGAATTTGTTCAATGCACTTAGTCAGTGTTTGTATAGGACTATAGTCTCCTGGTGATAAGGTTATGTAAATTTGTGTGTCATCCGCATAACTGTGGTAACTTATTTTGTTGTTTTCAATAATCTGAGCCAGTGGAAGCATGTAGATGTTAAACAGAAGAGGCCCCAGAACGGAGCCTTGGGGAACTCCGCACGTCATATTTGTATGCTCAGATGTATAATTACCTATAGATACAAAGTAGTCCCTATTCTTTAAATAGGATTCAAACCAGTTTAGGACTGAGCCAGAAAGGCCAACCCAGTTTTCCAATCGGTCTAGTAATATGTCATGGTCGACCGTGTCAAATGCAGCACTGAGATCAAGTAATACTAAGACTGCAGTTTTGCCACTGTCTGTGTTTAAGTGGATGTCATTAAATACTTTAACAAGAGCTGTCTCAGTGCTGTGGTGTGGTCGAAAACCCAACTGGAAGGCATCAAAACCATTGTTTAGTGACAAGAAAAGGTTGAGTTGTTGAAAAAACGCTTTTTCAATGATTTTACTTAAGAATGGAAGGTTAGATATCGGCCTATAGTTGCTCAGTAGTGCCGTGTCTAGGTTGTTCTTTTTTAAAAGTGGCTTGATGACAGCAGTTTTCAGGGCCTTTGGGAAGATACCTGAGAGTAGAGACATGTTTACAATCTGTAAAAGATCAGAAGACATACAATTTGAAACATTTTTGAATAGGCCTGTTGGTAGAATATCAAGGCAACAGGAGGTTTTCAGATGTTGTATAATGTCCTCCAGGTTTTTATGGTTGATCATCTGAAATTGTGTGGTATTGGAATTTGTTTTGCCTGGACAGTGTGAGAAAACATATCCCGTACTTGATCTGGAGGCACTGACAGTTAGTCTAATTTTCTGAATTTTGTCTTCGAAAAAGTAGGCAAAATTATTGCAAGCCTTGGTAGGTAAAAATTCAGATGCTACTGGTACTGGAGGGTTTGTTAACCTATCAACAGTAGCAAACAGAGCACGTGAATTATTATTGTTTCTGGCGATAATGTCAGAGAAGAAGGACCGCCTAGCATTCCTCAGTTCGAAATTATAAATGCGAAGTCTGTCTTTATAGGTGTTATAGTGGACCTGGAGAGTTGTTTTTCGCCACCTGCGTTCAGCTTTTCAACACTGTTTTTTCTGTTCTTACCCGTATGACATTTCTCCATGGAGATCTTTTCTTACTAGAGACAGCTTTGACTTTAGTGGGAGCAATGGCATCAATAACATTTGTAATTTTAAAATTGAAATTATCTACAAGCTCATTGACTGAGACCCCAGAGAGGGAGGGTGTGGAGGAGAAAAGCTGAATGAATGTTTCAGTGGTGTTTTCAGTGATATACCGTTTTCTGATTACCTTAGTTTGGACACTTTTGGGCACCGAGATAGTGCCGTTAAAGAAAACACATGAATGATCAGAGAGAGCAACGTCAGTCACCACAACCTTGGAAATGTTCAAACCCTTGGAGATAATCAAGTCCAGAGTGTGCCCTTTATTGTGCGTGGGTTCCGTCACATGCTGAGTCAGTCCATAGTTCTCAAAAACACAACACAGTTCTTTGGTCCCTCTATCCTGCGGGTTGTCCACATGAATGTTAAAATCACCAGCAATAATTACACAGTCAAAGTTAATACAGATTGTAGACAGCAGTTCAGTAAATTCAACGAAGAAAGCTGCACAGTATTTCGGTGGTCTGTAGATATTTAGAAGTATAGCTCGAGGGGAGGACCTTAGCTGAAGAGTCACATATTCAAAAGAAGCAAACTTTCCATAAGATATTTGAGTACAATGGAATGACTCATTATACAAAATGGCTACTCCACCTCCTTTCTTATTCACTCTATGCTCACTCATAAAACTGAAGTTAGGGGGAGCTGACTCAATGAGAACAGCACCACTGTTATTATGGTCCAACCATGTTTCAGTTAAAAACATAAAATCAAGATTGTACTTAATAATAAAATCATTGATTAAAAATGATTTTCCTGCCAACGACCTGACGTTTAGTAAGGCTAGTGTTAGTGTGTTAAAATAATTATCTGTCTCATTTTTTGGTATAGGCGTTGGCTGACGAGGAATGAATGCTAAATTTGCGAGGTTTGCTAATAAGTGCTTGTTCTTGCTTAGCGGATTCATCATTCTTTTTCTATTACCTATCACAACATAAACTGAGGAAGGATTTAATACACAGGGCCCGGGCTTGTCCTGAAAAAAGTCATGAGTGCCACTATGCGTGCAGCCTGGACCCGGCACATATCAGACAAAGCTTGCTGTATTTTGCACACAAGTATACTTATCAGTCTGGGGAGAAGGAGTTAGCTGATGTCCTTGGATGGGAAGTGGTGCCTGCCGTTTTACTTTTGGCTGGGGGCCACTGATGGGTGAAGGAAGGGGGGTAAATTTGATTCCAGCATCTACTTTTGGCCGGGGGCGAACGATGGGAGAAGGAAGGGGGATACATTTGGTTCCATCAACCAGCTGTTGCTTCATCTGGTCAGTAAACTCCAACATGAGGCAGGGGGAAGGAGGGGAAAAGGTGAGTGGAGAGAGCGATGGTATGGGCGGGGTGTATGGATCCTCAGAGGCGTCAGGGTTGATGAGGGGGTCTGAGGGGTGTTGGACGGGTGAAGAGGGGGACTGAGATCTCTCATCTCTGCTCTGTGGTCTTCCATGGTCAAATCTTTGGTCAGGCGGGGGCTGTGGTGGATTACTGCCCTGCTTTGTTATATCTTCCTCTTGTTTAGATTCCTCTTGTCTCGTGTCCTTGGCCGAGGGAGCTAATGTGTGGCGCAGAAAGTAAAGTAGGTTAGAGGTGAACTGCTTTACTACTGGTTTATTGAGGAAAAGTCCATCTGCCTTAAAAAGATGTCTGCGCTCCCAGAAAATGTTAAAATTGTCAATAAACTGCAGAGAATGATTGGTACACACAGTTGAAATCCATTTGTTCAGTGCCAACAGTCTGCTGAATCTCTCATCTCCTCTTCTGACTGGCGGTAGAGGTCCACTGATAAACACCTTCGCGTTTAGGGAGCTGACTGTTTTCAGTAGATCCATAAAGTCCTTTCTCAGCACTTCAGACTGTTGCTTTACAATATCATGTGACCCTATATGCAGTATAATGTTATTCACAGTTGGGTGTGCTGCCACGATATCTGGGATTCTGTTGGCCAAGCCAGACACCATTTCTTTGGGAAAACAGAGTATTTTGGTGTTTTCCCTGCTTTTTACATCTTTTACAGCAGAGTCACCCACAATCAGAGTTTGAGGCCCAGTCGTTAGTTTTCCCTGTAGCTTTTTATTTTTTGAATCGCTCTCAGTCCTTACCCTGCTGTGTGACGATGAGACACAATCCAGGTCAGATGAAGGTCCAGGGCCCTCCTGCAGTGGTGCAAATCTGTTATCAACTTGCAGATTCGGTTGTTGGGGAGGCATTTTGTTGCTAATTCTCCTTTTTGCAGCTGTCCACGGCTGTGTCCTACTAAGTACAGGGGTTGAAGAGGCGCTCTGCCTGGATGGTAATGCAGGCCAGCCGGTCATATCACAAATCTCAGGGCGCTGTGCCCTGCCTGTTAGTCGTCCTCCCATTTCCCAGGAGGATTTACTCTTAGGCTTTGCACCGAAAGAGTTCCAGGGAGGACTACCACTTGTTGATTTATTACCCGTTTCACAGTCCTCCTGTTTCTTTGTAGTCTTGTTGGTGCTAATTAGCATGCTTTTGTCCATTGTTTTGGGTCCATGGTAAAGTGGTGTCATTCCCACATGATGTGTTCACCTCCACGTTTACTTCTAACCGATGAATTTTGGTTTCCAGAACAGCAATCTTCTGAAGGAGTTTGTAGTAGTCATCCACGGAGAATGGAGGCATCTTGCTGCTAATTAGCTTTAGCTAAGTACCACGTTTCCAGTCACTGTAGTACAGGCTTGAGCTATTGGTAGGCCACGCTCACAAAGAAAAATGATGAAATATGGCAATAGCCTACTATGTCTACAAAAAGTGTATAGTCCAGTGATTTATAAGTATCCAAGAGCAGCTGCTCATAGTTTCTCTCAGAGGAAAAGCAAGATTATCAGCAGAAATATGCAAGCAGAGGCAGGAGCAAGCAGCAAAGCGTCTGCACTGTAAGAAGCAGGAAGCGAGAGCTGAAAAAGTCCTCAAAACCCCACAAGGTCCCTATTTGCAAAATGAGAGAGAGAGAGAGTTGACAATCTAGTCTCATTTGGATGAATGAGTGTGCTGAATAGTGTAAGATAAATGTCTGTAGCCTTTGATATAAAACACAATTTGGGATAGTAGATAATTTATCCCAAGTTAATCTGGGTGTATCACACATAGCCACCGCTGACAGTATCTCCAAATACAGTTGCCAAATAGACTGGACTTCAGATTAAATATGATATACAATGATATACAAGAACATTTTGTAAAGTTTTTGAACACAGTAACCCACATTGTCATCTACCCTAGTCCTTGCTTTAAGCTTCCTGGGATTGCCACTTGTCAGTATATACAAGAGGTTATGTTTACTTGCACTAAAGGCTCTTTTCAGTCTTGATCTCTTTATACACCGTCAATGTGTTTGAATGCAGATTAATTCACTATTTATTTGTTCTCATGTACATCTTTTCTGATTATTATGTTGTCAGACAACTGAACAAGAATGAAATTTGATTGTGGCTTATTAATACTATGTTGACCAGCAGTCATTAGCAACCTGCTGAGCTGCAGATAAAACCATTATTTTATGGTCCTGGCCTCTTCAGACAGAATAAACAAAAATACAGGCTAATGACAGCAGCTGTGCTGTGAGATCGGCTATGCTGACATTTGAAATGAGTAATGGCAGAAGGTTAGAAGCAATAAAAGGTTGGCATATTCAACTACATACAGACAATAAGTATATGTTACCATCTAAATGAGCCGTTGTATTTACTTGCAAAACAATACAAATGTCAGCAAAACAAGTCTAAACTGTACTTTAAATGTGGCTGATAAAGAAACGTCAGCACCTCCTGCCCTGTTTGTAGCCTCTGAGGATGCCAACTCTCCACAACGGCTGGGAAACGCCAACTATCAACTTCACAAAGGCTCAGGTTATTCATGTTGTACAACTTTCGTCAGAGCATGTCTGTATACACTCAAGTTTTGCCGTAAACCAGGGTGTGTTCCACTCAAGGAATTTTTTTTGCCACTTGCTTCCTTGTCTTACATCAACCATACAAAACGACAACAATGACTTGAAATTCAGTTTTTCTATCCTCTGTTTTCAACAGGTAAACAATGTACTCCAATCACCTTTCAACTGAACATTAAAGTGGCTATGAGGAACTTTCAGTTTGTGTTGATTCTTGCTGCCCCTTTGGACGAAAGCGGTTGTGATTTTACCATACCGCAAAAGGTCTTTTCAGTGTGCCGGCTGGTGCTATATTACCCACTGTATTACTGAGTTAGCGTTACTGGGTAAAATGAGAGATGAAAATCATTTTGTGACTTTGCAGGAAAAATCGTACCCGTGCAAAGGCATTAATAAAAACTGTATGAAAAAAGCTTTCTTTTTACTGTTAGTAGAGCTGGGCAATATATCGATATTATATCAATATCGTGATATGAGACTAGATATTGTCATAAATTTTGGATATTGTAATATCGCAATATGGCATAAGTGGTGTCTTCCTGGTTTTAAAGGCTGCATTACAGTAAAGTTGTGATTTTCTGTTGTAACTGTTCTATTATTTGCCTTTACCCACTTAGTCATTACATCTACATTACTGATGATTATTTATCAAAAATCTCGTAAATATTTTGTGAAAGCACCAACAGTCAACACTACAATATCGCTGTGGTATCGATATTGAGGTATTTGGTCAAAAATATTTTGATATTTGATTTTCTCCATATCGCCCAGCCCTAACTGTTAGTCTTGTTTGCTGCTACTGGTCATTTATGACCATCAGATGGAAAATGTAACAGTTCAAGAAACATTTAAAAGGTCCTCATAGTTACTTTAAGATCACTGTGGAGACACAGCCTGTTAGACATTTCTCTGATAAGACAAGGTCAGACCCTCCTTTAGGCAATGTCTGACCTTGTCAGCATATCAGCTAACCAATGGGTTTAAGCAATAATATTTATTTATTTTAAGATAAATCAAATCAATCGACAAGGTTTAAAGACATGATTGTCTTAGAGTCATGCTGTATGAAGAACTTCAAGTTTGTTCATTATCACCAGTGGTGTAGTCTAGTGCAGTGGTGGCTAACCTGTGGCTCTTGAGCCGTATGTGGCTCTTCGCCTGCTCCTTTGAGGCTCTTACTGTGTGGCTGGGGGGCTGTGTTATTGTTGTTGTTTTTTTACTTTTTGAAACATTTCAGATAAGTTAAAAAAAACGCATATGAATGCATCTGCCCATATATTTGCCAATTATTTAAAAAATAATGCAGCAGAGTTTTGAGGACAGATTCTGCAACCTGAGGAGAAAACGCGGCCACAGTTCACCTTCCTCATTAACCCTTTCACTGCTGAATCAGATTGTTTGAAAGCCCCTCTAGTGATCAACGAGTGAAAGAGTTTGTTCGAGAGGCCACAACTGAGTTCGAGCAAGACCTGAAAAGGATTGTGGATAACAAAGACCGTCAGGTTTTCCACTGTGTCAATCTAAGTAAGAAAAAAAAACTATTGAAACTGATATTTATTATGACTGTCATTAGATCTGGAAGTCACTGTTGCTGTTGTAGTGTGGACGTGCATGTGTTGTGTAGCTTTTTGCTACGGTGCGTTTTTTTTTGTGGCTCTTTATGCTGAACTGGTTGGCCACCCCTGGTCTAGTGTATTGTAGTGGGTATACTGTGCTGTATATATATTGGGGTCTGGGTGTCCTCCCCCAAGGAAATTTTGAGCATCAACGACTTACTTTCCTGTATTCGGATACACTTTTATGCACCGATTTACGGTGGAAATACCTTTATTTAGCCTATGTGAAGAAGAAAATAACAGATGACAATTCAAAATATATCAAAAATATAATGAAATGTATGTTGTTGCGTGTCATTGGGCATTTTTAAGTGGGTATATGGAAATCCTGGAGCTTTCTTAGTGGGTATACTGCGTATACCTGCGTAACACGTAGACTACACCACTGATTATCATCCTGTGTGTTAGTCTCTTATTATTATGTAGAGACTATCTATAACTTAATAACTAAATTACAACAAAGTTGCAACCAAGTGAATTGAACGTTAATGGATACTTCTCTAGTCTGTTGTTGGTTTCAGCTCCCAGCAGTAAACATATAGTTGAAATGACACACGACTGTCAGCAACATTTCTGCAGCTTTTGTGAGACTGAGTTGTCTCTGCAGTTTTGAAACCCATGCAGTCCACCGCAGTGGAAATGAAGAAGAAGTTCTGGGAAACTATTCTCTACAATGATGCAAATGGTTGTAGAGAACTCCAACCTATCAGTAAGTTAAAAGCAAAAAAATAAAATAAAATAAGGATGTAGCCTTGCTTTGGAGGCAGAAATAATCTGAGCAACATCTCAGTAGGCAGCGTAGAACCAAAGAACCAATCATACATTATACAACCTATACTGATGCAGGTGTAAGGCCAAAGAAGAGAAAGCAGATGAAGCCCTTGGCTCTTGCAACTATCTGCATACTAGCCATACTAGATTATCTGGGTAAACTAGTAAACCTACAGTAGCTCAAACTCAACATAATTGGTTTATACTGCACAGTCATGAAGGTTTGGAAGCCTGATGGATTTTTTGTTATGCTGGCTTGATACTCCAGCACATTGATTGTTGGTGTTTTAATTTACACCAGATGAATAGTGTAGAAATGATATCCCTTTTTATATTGTCTCCCCATTTTCAAGCTACAATAATCAATATTTGTTTTATTACCAGAATAGCGTTCCCTTCTCATACTAAGTCATTCAAATATATTTGCATAGCAATTTTAGGCTAACTGTTCTTTGCTGCCTCACTCAGGCGAAGCGTACAGGTTAAAGGGACGAAACGCTAGTGAACCTGAGCATCTTTGATGTTTATCTCACCTAAAAATTGCACAATACCAGCATCTGACAAGCACACCTCAGTGACTCACCAACTGCCACAACCAATGACGCACTGACAACCACTCAAGGATCACGCTGTCCAAATTGCTTTCTAGGCAAGGCAAGGCAAGGCAAGGCAGCTTTATTTGTATAGCACTTTTCAGCAACAGGGCAATTCAAAGTGCTTTACATGAAGATAATTAAAATACAAGAATAAAAGTTACAGTGCAGTATAAGAAATTAAACATTGAAGAGCAGTTAAAAACAGTTAAAAATATAAAAGCAGAAAAATTAAACATTAAAGAGCAGTTAAAAACACTTAAAATATAAAATAAATGGACAATTATTTAACGCAAGGCAGCATCAAAAAGAAAGGTCTTCAGCCGTGATTTAAAAGAACTGAGAGTCGCAGCGGACCTGCAATTCTCTGGAAGTTGATTCCAAATATGTGGAGCATAGAAACTAAATGCTGCTTCTCCCTTTTTAGTTCTGACCCTGGGGACGGACAGCAGACCTGTCCCAGACGACCTGAGAGGTCTAGGTGGTTCGTAGTTTACTAGCAGGTCAGAAATGTATTTTGGACCTAAACCGTTTAATGATTTATAAACTAGCAAAAGTATTTTGAAATCAACTCTCTGAGGCACAGGAAGCCAGTGTAAGGACTTCAGAACTGGAGTAATGTGATCCACTTTCTTGGTCTTAGTGAGAACTCTAGCAGCAGCGTTCTGAATCAGCTGTAGCTGTCTGATTGATTTTTTAGGGAGACCTGTAAAGACACCGTTACAGTAGTCAAGTCTACTGAAGATAAAAGCATGGACAAGTTTTTCCAAGTCCTGCTGGGACATAAGTCCCTTTACCCTTGATATATTCTTAAGGTGGTAATAGGCTGACTTTGTAACTGTCTTAATGTGGCTTTTGAAATTCAGGTCTGAGTCCATAATTACACCTAAATTTCTTGCTTTGTCTGTTGTTTTTAACATTGTCGTTTGAAGCTGAGCGCTGACTTTTAATCGTTCCTCTTTTGCTCCAAAAACAACCACCTCAGTTTTTTCTTCATTTAATTTAAGAAAGTTCTGGCACATCCAGTCGTTAATTTGTTCAATGCACTTAGTCTGTGTTTGTATAGGACTATAGTCTCCTGGTGATAAGGTTATGTAAATTTGTGTGTCATCCGCATAACTGTGGTAACTTATTTTGTTGTTTTCAATAATCTGAGCCAGTGGAAGCATGTAGATGTTAAACAGAAGAGGCCCCAGAACGGAGCCTTGGGGAACTCCGCACGTCATATTTGTATGCTCAGATGTATAATTACCTATAGATACAAAGTAGTCCCTATTCTTTAAATAGGATTCAAACCAGTTTAGGACTGAGCCAGAAAGGCCAACCCAGTTTTCCAATCGGTCTAGTAATATGTCATGGTCGACCGTGTCAAATGCAGCACTGAGATCAAGTAATACTAAGACTGCAGTTTTGCCACTGTCTGTGTTTAATTGGATGTCATTAAATACTTTAACAAGAGCTGTCTCAGTGCTGTGGTGTGGTCGAAAACCCGACTGGAAGGCATCAAAACCATTGTTTAGTGACAAGAAAAGGTTGAGTTGTTGAAAAAACGCTTTTTCAATGATTTTACTTAAGAATGGAAGGTTAGATATCGGCCTATAGTTGCTCAGTAGTGCCGTGTCTAGGTTGTTCTTTTTTAAAAGTGGCTTGATGACAGCAGTTTTCAGGGCCTTTGGGAAGATACCTGAGAGTAGAGACATGTTTACAATCTGTAAAAGATCAGAAGACATACAATTTGAAACATTTTTGAATAGGCCTGTTGGTAGAATATCAAGGCAACAGGAGGAGGTTTTCAGATGTTGTATAATGTCCTCCAGGTTTTTATGGTTGATCATCTGAAATTGTGTGATATTGGAATTTGTTTTGCCTGGACAGTGTGAGAAAACATATCCCGTACTTGATCTGGAGGCACTGACAGTTAGTCTAATTTTCTGAATTTTGTCTTCGAAAAAGTAGGCAAAATCATTGCAAGCCTTGGTAGATAAAAATTCAGATGCTACTGGTACTGGAGGGTTTGTTAACCTATCAACAGTAGCAAACAGAGCACGTGAATTATTATTGTTTCTGGCGATAATGTCAGAGAAGAAGGACCGCCTAGCATTCCTCAGTTCGAAATTATAAATGCGAAGTCTGTCTTTATAGGTGTTATAGTGGACCTGGAGAGTTGTTTTTCGCCACCTGCGTTCAGCTTTTCAACACTGTTTTTTCTGTTCTTACCCGTATGACATTTCTCCATGGAGATCTTTTCTTACTAGAGACAGCTTTGACTTTAGTGGGAGCAATGGCATCAATAACATTTGTAATTTTAAAATTGAAATTATCTACAAGCTCATTGACTGAGACCCCAGAGAGGGAGGGTGTGGAGGAGAAAAGCTGAATGAATGTTTCAGTGGTGTTTTCAGTGATATACCGTTTTCTGATTACCTTAGTTTGGACACTTTTGGGCACCGAGATAGTGCCGTTAAAGAAAACACATGAATGATCAGAGAGAGCAACGTCAGTCACCACAACCTTGGAAATGTTCAAACCCTTGGAGATAATCAAGTCCAGAGTGTGCCCCTTATTGTGCGTGTGTTCCGTCACATGCTGAGTCAGTCCATAGTTCTCAAAAACACAACACAGTTCTTTGGTCCCTCTATCCTGCGGGTTGTCCACATGAATGTTAAAATCACCAGCAATAATTACACAGTCAAAGTTAATACAGATTATAGACAGCAGTTCAGTAAAGTCAACGAAGAAAGCTGCACAGTATTTCTGTGGTCTGTAGATATTTAGAAGTATAGCTCGAGGGGAGGACCTTAGCTGAAGAGTCACATATTCAAAAGAAGCAAACTTTCCATAAGATATTTGAGTACAATGGAATGACTCATTATACAAAATGGCTACTCCACCTCCTTTCTTATTCACTCTATGCTCACTCATAAAACTGAAGTTAGGGGGAGCTGACTCAATGAGAACAGCACCAGTTATTATGGTCCAACCATGTTTCAGTTAAAAACATAAAATCAAGATTGTACTTAATAATAAAATCATTGATTAAAAATGATTTTCCTGCCAACGACCTGACGTTTAGTAAGGCTAGTGTTAGTGTGTTAAAATAATTATCTGTCTCATTTTTTGGTATAGGCGTTGGCTGACGAGGAATGAATGCTAAATTTGCGAGGTTTGCTAATAAGTGCTTGTTCTTGCTTAGCGGATTCATCATTCTTTTTCTATTACCTATCACAACATAAATTGAGGAAGGATTTAATACACAGGGCCCGGGCTTGTCCTGAAAAAAGTCATGAGTGCCACTATGCGTGCAGCCTGGACCCGGCACATATCAGACAAAGCTTGCTGTATTTTGTACACAAGTATACTTATCAGTCTGGGGAGAAGGAGTTAGCTGATGTCCTTGGATGGGAAGTGGTGCCTGCCGTTTTACTTTTGGCTGGGGGCCACTGATGGGTGAAGGAAGGGGGGTAAATTTGATTCCAGCATCTACTTTTGGCCGGGGGCGAACGATGGGAGAAGGAAGGGGGATAAATTTGGTTCCATCAACCAGCTGTTGCTTCATCTGGTCAGTAAACTCCAACATGAGGCAGGGGGAAGGAGGGGAAAAGGTGAGTGGAGAGAGCGATGGTATGGGCGGGGTGTATGGATCCTCAGAGGCGTCAGGGTTGATGAGGGGGTCTGAGGGGTGTTGGACGGGTGAAGAGGGGGACTGAGATCTCTCATCTCTGCTCTGTGGTCTTCCATGGTCAAATCTTTGGTCAGGCGGGGGCTGTGGTGGATTACTGCCCTGCTTTGTTATATCTTCCTCTTGTTTAGATTCCTCTTGTCTCGTGTCCTTGGCCGAGGGAGCTAATGTGGGGCGCAGAAAGTAAAGTAGGTTAGAGGTGAACTGCTTTACTCCTGGTTTATTGAGGAAAAGTCCATCTGCCTTAAAAAGATGTCTGCGCTCCCAGAAAATGTTAAAATTGTCAATAAACTGCAGAGAATGATTGGTACACACAGTTGAAATCCATTTGTTCAGTGCCAACAGTCTGCTGAATCTCTCATCTCCTCTTCTGACTGGCGGTAGAGGTCCACTGATAAACACCTTCGCGTTTAGGGAGCTGACTGTTTTCAGTAGATCCATAAAGTCCTTTCTCAGCACTTCAGATTGTTGCTTTACAATATCATGTGACCCTATATGCAGTATAATGTTATTCACAGTTGGGTGTGCTGCCACGATATCTGGGATTCTGTTGGCCAAGTCAGACACCATTTCTTTGGGAAAACAGAGTATTTTGGTGTTTTCCCTGCTTTTTACATTTTTTACAGCAGAGTCACCCACAATCAGAGTTTGAGGCCCAGTCGTTAGTTTTCCCTGTAGCTTTTTATTTTTTGAATCGCTCTCAGTCCTTACCCTGCTGTGTGACGATGAGACACAATCCAGGTCAGATGAAGGTCCAGGGCCCTCCTGCAGTGGTGCAAATCTGTTATCAACTTGCAGATTCGGTTGTTGGGGAGGCATTTTGTTGCTAATTCTCCTTTTTGCAGCTGTCCACGGCTGTGTCCTACTAAGTACAGGGGTTGAAGAGGCGCTCTGCCTGGATGGTAATGCAGGCCAGCCGGTCATATCACAAATCTCAGGGCGCTGTGCCCTGCCTGTTAGTCGTCCTCCCATTTCCCAGGAGGATTTACTCTTAGGCTTTGCACCGAAAGAGTTCCAGGGAGGACTACCACTTGTTGATTTATTACCCGTTTCACAGTCCTCCTGTTTCTTTGTAGTCTTGTTGGTGCTAATTAGCATGCTTTTGTCCATTGTTTTGGGTCCATGGTAAAGTGGTGTCATTCCCACATGATGTGTTCACCTCCACGTTTACTTCTAACCGATGAATTTTGGTTTCCAGAACAGCAATCTTCTGAAGGTCACTGTAGTACAGGCTTGAGCTATTGGTAGGCCACGCTCACAAAGAAAAATGATGAAATATGGCAATAGCCTACTATGTCTACAAAAAGTGTATAGTCCAGTGATTTATAAGTATCCAAGAGCAGCTGCTCATAGTTTCTCTCAGAGGAAAAGCAAGATTATCAGCAGAAATATGCAAGCAGAGGCAGGAGCAAGCAGCAAAGCGTCTGCACTGTAAGAAGCAGGAAGCGAGAGCTCAAAAAGTCCTCAAAACCCCACAAGGTCCCTATTTGCAAAATGAGAGAGAGAGAGAGTTGACAATCTAGTCTCATTTGGATGAATGAGTGTGCTGAATAGTGTAAGATAAATGTCTGTAGCCTTTGATATAAAACACGATTTGGGATAGTAGATAATTTATCCCAAGTTAATCTGGGTGTATCACACATACACTGAAAAAAATGATTTTGTGGTGTAGTAATATTTATTAGGTTAACTGTCACAATATTTATTTTCTAATTGTAAGTATCAGTGAGAACTGGAATTATTCAAGTAAAACTATATATGCCATTCATGTAATAAATAAACTGTGTGGGAAGAGTAAGTTTTATTATGTATTTTCACATAATATTCAAAGGTTTCATAGTCATTGCACATGAACTTAGAAATGCCAAGTAAGTTTCAATCATAGACAGTATATAAAAGGTTTCAATAGCGTTTTGAATCCGCGCACGCGCCTTGTGACGCGCATACAGGACGCATGCGCTTCGTTGTCCGCCAAAACACAAGAAGACGACGACGACAGCGGTATTGTTTAATGAGGCAGGAGCAGCTAAATCATCTTAAAGGTAAGTCATTCAGAGTTTTTCCTGCATATGTAACGGAGTTAAAATATAATATGAACCCACTTGCCATTATCACACATCACGTATCACTGTAGCTTAATTTTACCATGGTCACTAAAGGCAACGTACCTGTGGACTTGGGTCGTGCACCCCAGGGGTACAGCAGTCAGACCTTGCTGTCCCCTTGGTAAGTGCGCAAGTTATGAGCTCCACCATCGTTATACAAAACGAGTGGTTTATTTTGTTTATGAAATGTATAGCTCCCGAACGGTCGAGCACGTTCTTTTAATGTAAAGTTGACGGTGGTTTTCTTTATTTATATAATGTGGCCAGTGCGACACGTGTTGCTAGCTAAACAGCTAGCTAACCTCATTTTATTTTGCACTTGCAGTGAGACGTGTGTGTGTGAGAACCGGGACTGACTGTATGATATAGATATATATCATTTATTCACAGCTAGATGCTGTGATTAAATGGCGGGTTTGCCAAAATGATGAGAGTTTCCTTCGCATAATTAACACAAGGCAACGACAGAGTAGCCTACACAACCGCTACACATAGGAGCGGGGAAAGGAGAAAAAAAGTTTCAAATATCCGCAGCGTCTCTAGGTCGGCTTGGCGAGGCCGCGAGCTTCACAGCAGCCTCTGCCAGACCTCACCAAAACCCTGATGATAATTATTATATATAAGCTAAAGAGAAGCTATCGTTTTTGTTATTTTTTAAATCCAAAATACGGTTTGAAATGTTGCTGAGACAGTCTATGCATCTGCAGAGCAAACAGAGGACGGGAGAGATGTTCATTCCCACAAAATGTCAGTTTATCATGTTAAATATGATTTAATTTATTGGAGTTTTAGATTTGATTCTTACTGTGGCTGTATATTTATATTCCATATATGAAAATACTTTGTGTCATATTTCAACTATAAGAACCACCACTTGTTGAAATTATGCATTTACCATCTTTTTGTGTTGTTATATAGCTACTGATTAGGAATGAAATAAAGAAATTCTGCTGCCGAAGGCAGCAGAATTGAAAGCACAAACCTTAGACCTACGCTAATTCCCAACTATCCTATCTCTCATTCAGACCGCTGGGTACATGTGTGCCCAGTTTTTGGATCCAGGATCTCTCCACTCTCCTGCGCTGCTTCACAGACCAGGCTGGGTTGGACTCCAGGATTGTGGCCCGGAGGCTGGACCACCCGTGGTCAACAAAGTGCTGGACTAGAGGGATGTGCAAATTTTTGTGTTTATTTATGTTATATCTATGTTGGGTGAATCTGGTCAGCATAGTGTTGCCTGATTCCCCAACATATTGTTTAGGACATTTAGAGCATCTAATTAAATAAATAATGTTTTTTTGATGAACAGTTGTGTTCCTTTGTGTCTCAAATACCTCCTTAGTATTCTGGTTTTGTACCCTCTTGTAGCTTCTGAAGAATTCTCCCTGTGATCTGGTCCTCTGTGTCTGTAAAGGTTTTAATTTAGCTCTCACCAAAAGGTCTTTTAGATTCTTATTTTTTCTAAAAGCTGCAATCAGCCTGTAATCTTTTAAGAAAGTCTGATTCCCTCCACTGGAAATGAAATTATTTTTTTAATTTTCTCACTAATTTGATGTTTTCTGGAGAATAAGTGACAATAATTGGGAGAATTGGATCTAAACAAATAGGTTTCACCTGTGTGAATGTCCTCAGAGCCTGACGCAGCATGGTGTAAGAGTACCCCCTATTGGCCAAAGAGGGGAATAGGATTTTGACTGCTGATTTAAAATCCTCAGCTCTAGTGCAGATTCTTTTAAACCTCAGTAATTGAGACTTAACTAACCCAGCAAACATGTGCTTTGGGTGATGGCTGGATCTGAACAGCAGCGCATGCGTATCAGTCTTTTTGAAAAAAACTCTTACATCCAGTCTGTGTGTGGCTGAGAAGTCGGGTCCTTTGTAGGTGGTCGTGTCTAAAAAGTCTATGGAGTCCTGGTTAATGGTCGAAGTCAGCTTTATGGAGTGTCTGTGGTCATTCAAGGTAAGTAAAAACTGTTCAAAATCCTCTATCGAATGTTGCCAAATGCCCCAAATATCGTCTAAATAGCGGAAATAATGTAGCGTTTTTTTCTGGCAGGCTGCTAACGCACCTTCCTCCCATTCCGCCATGAACAAATTAGCATAGGCTGGAGCGAACTTTTTCCCCATCGCCGTGCCTGTGATTTGTAGGAAATATTGGCCATCAAACTCAAAATCATTCCTTGTGAGGTTAATTTCGAGTAGTTGGAGGATTTCCTTATCTGGCCTCTTACTGTTGGGGTGTTTTAGAAAGGCATTTTTGACAGCCGAGAGCCCCTCAGACGACTGTATGTTAGTGTACAGGCTGGCTACGTCAAGGGAGAAAAGGAAGGCCGTGTGCGGCACTTCAATGCTCTTAACTTTCTCTACAAAGTCGTAGGTATCTTTTATGTAGCTGGGATGTAACATCGATAGAGGATTAAGATAGTAGTCTATGAATTCTGCAGTGTAATATGTCTCACTCTCACAGTCTGAGACGATGGGACGTCCCGGAGGGATGCAGAAAGGGAGGCTCCATGACTCTCTGCTTTTGTGGATCTTAGGTAATAGATAAAATAAACGCATCCTAGGTTCTTTATTTCCCTGGAGGTAAGTTTTTTGTTTGTGATTAATAAATTTTTTGTTATATAATGATGAGAGAATCTTATCTACTAGAGGTATTGTGTCTTTATATATGGGTTTATTTAGTTTTCTATAATATTTTCTGTCATTTAGTTGTCTGTTTCCCTCCCACAGGTAGTCTTTCCTGTCCATCAGGACCACCGAGCTCCCTTTGTCTGCAGGTTTGATCACAATTTCATCATTTTCACTCAACTGATGGAGTGCCTCAGTCTCAAATCTGGTCAGGTTGGCCTTCTTCCAGCCTATTTTGTGGGCTTTTTGAAAATATTCAATATCTGATTGTGTCAATTTTGTGATTTCAGCTGGTAGCTGTGCAGCAGAGGGAACCCAAGTGGACTTAGGAGTAAAAGGCAAGTGTACAGTATCAGGTTTGTTATCATAATAAACAGACAATTTCAATTTTCTATGGTAATTTTGTAAATCCAATCTAGTCTGATCTTTTAAACATTTGTGATTGGTCCTGTGGAGAGAGGGTATAAAGGTCAAACCTTTATTAAGAAGCAGAGTCTGTGCTGCTGTTAGTTGGAAGGATTCACACAAATTAATCACAGTTTTTGACCCTGTTTCATTTTTGCTACTTACAGGGTTCCCATGTTTAAATGTTGGATCCAGTGCTGCAGCATGTGCTCCCCGGTCTGCTTGGACCAGTGGATGAGGTCCTTCTCCAGGGTAAAGTCACTTCTGGAAAGCTGTGGTATGTAGTTGAGGTTTTTCTGAATGTAATTATTCAGAGTGAACAGGTTGGTCTGTTCCCCAGCTGGGAGTGCTCTGGAGAAGTTGATAAGAGCTACATAAATCTCTGAGTTGGGGAAGGCTGCCTGAGCCATCCCTACAGCTTCCTCCAGCTGTAGGGCGGTGACAGCCTCAGCATCCTGGGCCCTGCTGTTGATGCCAAAAGAAAGAATAGTCTTCTCCACTATAGTGGAGACTGGTGTTTTGGCTAGAATGGCTGCAGCATGTGAAACTGCGGCACCTGGGAAGCTGTCCACCTGGATGTAGTCCTGAGGAAAAGGTGGAAGCCTTGACAGGTTAGAGTCCCCAATTATGAGCCATTTTTTCTGGGGCTCGAGTGACCAGTCAGAGTTTTTCTGATTGGTCTGTGGATGTCTGAAGGCTCTGTATTGTGGAGCCGTTGGAGCAGGTGGGGCTGGTGTGGCAAGAGGTGCAAAGGTGAGTGTGCTCTGTACCTGATGTTTGGCCAGGGGAGCCAGCCCTGTTTCCGGGTTCGGTTCAGAGGTGGGAATTGTGGCTCCTTCTGTGTCTGTGGGTTGCAGGTTATGGACTCTGCGTGGAGCCCTCTGTGGCCGCGGTGTGTCCAGGACTTGGATCACAGGTGAGGGCGGCTGAGGTGAGTGGGGAGAGAGGGGAGGTGAGGAGGGGGAGAAGAAGGAGGGGGGAACTGGGGAAGAGGGGGAGAGGTCAGGTGAGAGGGAGTCTGCAACAAGAACTATCAGTTCTTCTTCCTCTGTGGGCTGCTGCTGCTGTGTTTCTGTCTCCTCTGCCGTCTGAGTGCTCTGTGCCCTTCTCTCAGGGGTTGTAGGGACCTCCGCTGCCTGTTGTGCTGGAGCAGGTTGGAGTGTCTCCCACTGTGCCATCCTCTGTGGGACTCCCGGTGGCAGTTGGGGTAGAGGAATGGGGGCTGTCTGCCTCAAAAAGTCATTCATGGCTGAGCTCAGATGTCTCCTACGTGTGGGCTGGATCCGTGGGACATCCACTGGAGCTGGAGGAGGAGGAGGAGGAGGAGGAGGAGGAGGGGGGGGCCGTAAAGCTTAATGGAGTCAATGAGGTTTTGTGTCATTCTGGCTATGGCAGGTGGTGTATCAGAAGCTGTCACATTATTAAGATGATGCGCAGCTGTAATAATTCTATGTATAACCCTTGTTCTAACTAAAAAGTCTGGGTCATCATCATGCCTTTTCTGTTGTTTGTTTCCATGGGGTTGAACAAACCTCCCTCCGTGCTGGCGTCTATCCTGCCTGCTCCGAAGCTGCTGCTCCTGCTGTCTCCACGGGCGACTCCGCTGCTGCTGGGCGCGCTGCCAGGGTCGCCGAGAAGCCTCTTGGCGCGGAGCTCCGTTGTTCCGTGTTTGGCGGTTCCGTGGACCTCCGTCGTTCCAGTCCTTTCGCTGGTAGGTGTTGTTGTTGTTGTGCTGATATTCGGCGTAGGTTTTACCTCGATCAGCCCTGTAGTTTGGCCCCCCGTTGCTCCGTTGAAACTGGCGGGGCAGATTTTTACGAGCCGCTTCGGCGTAACTGATGCGGCCAAAAGAATGCTGACGGCGGGGATAAGCCGAAGACTGTCTGTTCTGGGTGTACTGGGTTCTACTTTTATCCCTACCCCTGTCGTATCTTACGGCTGGCCACCTGTCATGGTATCTGCGTTGGTCCGTCATCTCAAAGTCGCGCCGAAGGCCGTAGAAAAAAACTCAAAATATGAAAAATATAACTGAAAACTATCTCTAAAAAATAGAGACGTGATGGTGAACAATAACAAGTTTTTATTTTAAATGAGCGACGCGTTTCGGCATTTAAAAATGCCTTTTTCAAGCTCAAAATACTTACAATATCTTAATACAGGTATTCTCTCACACAGCTCAGTCAACGGGCAGGAGTGAATGAATGAAAAAGCCCGGGAGGTATAAAGCAGAACAAAACATCCTGATTCGGTGATCCCATGTGACCCTGAGAGCCAATGATAGCGTGAAGGTCCGTATCATTGGGTGTGTATGGGGAGGTTTTTAGGCCTGCCTTGCGCCTGCTGAAAATTTAAAGGAAAATGCTGTTTGGTCCAAAAAGGCCTTTAGGTATCTTTTGAGAAAAGATTAACTCACTAGTATTATGCAAATCCATAATATATATCAAAATATTTCAAAAGAAATTATAAAAACATTTAAATTGTTATCATTTTTTGATCTTGTAGTGAGTCATTGCATAATAAATACAATTTCTTGTTTTTTCCTTTTTCTTTGCAGGCGCAGGGCAGTCCAAGGGAGGGATAGGGTTAGGGTTAGGGGTTAGGAAAAGAACTCATCATGATGATGAATGCTGTCGCTGTAAGCGACAGCATGAGAGTACACACCATTGAACCATCAGCATATCCCATCATCCTCACCTCTCATTCAGACCATGCGGATATGTAGTGCCCAGTAACTGTATCCATATTTTTTCGGCTCTTCTTCTCTGAGCCATAGACCATTTCGGGTTACCTTGTAACACTGTAGCCCTTAAGTAATCCCATCCATGGTCTATAAAATGTTTCACCAAGAACGTATGTGTAGATTTTTGTCGGGTAATGTTATACCTATGTTGTGTAAACCTTGTTAACAATGTATTACCGGTCTCACCTACATATTGCACTCCACAACGCTTACAGTAAATCAGATACACACAATTTTGGGAGTGAGGCCCAGCATTTTTCTGTGTGTGAAAAACATTATTATTATGCTTGTTGCGCACCCAAGTGAGGTGCTTAAAAAATTCCCCACGTCCAATAGGTTTAGGAGCAGAAAAAGGTGCAATTCTAGCTCTGACCAACATGTCCTGTAGGTTTTGATTTTTCTTGAAAGCTGCAATAATCCTATGATTTTGTAAATGCTGGCTGTTACTTACAAAGTTATTGAAGTTATTTTTGATCACTCTAATCAATTTGACTGTTGATGGGGAATATGTGGTGACCACCGGCAAGACAGAGCCCACAACAATGGGTTTAGTCTGTTGAAAAGATCTCAAAACTCCACGTAACATGGTCCTAGAGTACCCCCTAGTGGTCAAAGTTGAAAACAGGATTTTCACAGCCTCTTTGAAATCTTGAATTCTAGTACAGATCCTATGAAATCTGAGGAGTTGCGATTTTACTAATCCAGCATAGGTGTGCTTAGGATGGAAACTAGATTTAAACAATAGGCTGTGAGTATCCGTTTCCTTGAAGAACACTTTAATATCCAGTCTCAAACTGTCTTTAAAGCTAGGGCCTTTAAATGTACTTGTATCCAAAAAATCCACAGAGGCTGCACTAAAAGTTGACTTTACTTTTATGGAAGAATTATGATTGTTTAGAGTGAATAAAAACTCTTCAAAGTCCTCCTTTGAGTGATGCCAGACTCCCCAAATGTCATCAAGGAATCTGTAGTAGTGCAAAGGTCGCTTAGAGCAGGCATTTAATGCCCCCTGCTCCCATTCTGCCATAAATATGTTGGCTTAACTCGGCGCGAAGCGTTTTCCCATTGCAGTCCCCTTAATTTGTAAATAAAATTGTCCATCAAATTCAAAATCGTTTCTGGTCAAATTAATTTCCAATAATTGCAGAATTTCCTTATCCGGTCTTTTGGAATTTGGGTACTTTAGAAATATATTCTTTATGGATTGCAAGCCCTGTTGTATATCTATGTTGGTATACAGACTATCGATGTCAAGAGTGAAGAGAAAGGCATCAAGGGGGACCTCAATCTTTTTTATCCTATCAATGAAATCATATGTATCCTTTAAGTAGCTATCATGCAGTATAGAGAGTGGATTTATGTAGTGATCAATGAATTCGGCCGTGGCATATGTCTCACTGCTACAGTCTGAGACTATAGGTCTACCAGGTGGAATCAGGTGAGGTTTGCTCCAGGCTGATTTAGCCTTATGGATCTTTGGCAACATGTAGAAAAACCTCTGTCTCGGAACACAATCGCCCTGAAGATATAATTTTTGCTTATTATTAATAAATTTCTTATCATGTAATGCCTTAATAATTTTGTCCACTAAAGGTATAGTATCTTTATATATTGGTCCTTCAAGTTTTGTATAATATGTTTTTTCATTAAGTTGTCTGTAACCTTCAAATAGGTACTGGTCGCGGTCCATCAGCACAACTGCACTGCCCTTATCGGCTTTTTTGATGATTATATTCTTATTCTTTTGGAGTGAGGTAAGTGCTTCTATTTCATATTTATTTAAATTGGGTTTAACCCATTCAATTTTAAAGTTTTTTTGGAAATGCTGGATATCAGTTTTAATCAGTCTTGTTATTTCAGGAGGCAGTTGTGCATCAGGTGGCGACCAAGTCGATTTTGGAGTGAAGGGTGGACAGTCTGACTCAGATTTATGTTCATAATATGTAGCCAATTTAAGTCTCCTGTGATATTGCTGGATGTCAAACCTCACCTGATTCCTGACATTCTTGCTATTCTGGTTACACACAGATGGAATGAAGTTCAGGCCCCTGCTCAAAAGGGAGAGCTGTGCTGCTGTTGGAATAAAACATTTACATAAGTTAACAACATTTTTATCCCCCGTATGTGGATTGAGGTTCACGGGGACCTCTAATTTAAATATTCCCGCCAGTGGTGCAGCATGCGTGCTGCTGTGGTACGGGTCCAGTGAATGCCATCTCTGTCAGTGACATAACTGTTCCTGGGCAAATGTGGAATGTGGGCGTGGTTGGCCGTAATGTAATTGTTCAGTAGTCTGAGGTTTTCCTGTTCCTTATGAGGAAGAGCTCGTGAAAAATTGACCAGTGGGATTAGAATGTGAGCTCGGGGAAAAGCTAGTCTGGCCATTCGAATAGCCCTTTGCAGTTGTTTAATCGAGGTCTTTTCGGGATTTTGGGCCCTGTTGTTTAACCCAAATGACAAGATCAGTTTCTCTACATTCGTGGAGACTGCAGTCTTTGCGAGCATCGCCTCTGCATGGCGAAAAGTAGCTCCTGGAAAGCTATCAATCTGTAGATTAGTTTCTGGAAAAGCTGGGAATCTGGAGGCATTAGAGTCACCCATTATGACCCATTTTTTGTGAGCGACAAAGTTCCAGGCGGTCATTTTTTTCTGTGTAGGTGCATGTCGGAATGGCCTGCTGGTTGGTGATCCTATCACAGGTGGGGTAAATTGTAACTGGCTCTGTAACAACTCACGTGTGTGGGGGGCTGAAAGAGTAAGCCTCCTTTGGGGTCGTGCAGCATCAGTTGTGGTGCTGCTCTCTGAAGTGGTACCCCTCTGAGTAGTGTGGGTCGGTTCCTCGTCCAGTGTGAGGTCACAGCTTGGATCCTCTAGTGGCAGTTCTGTGATCTCAGGCTCCAGAGGTGAAGGACAGTGGGTGGAGCGATCACCTGGCAATCTGCGGCTGGGCCTCTGTTCCCTCGGGGTGGTCTGCACTATAGGAAGGACAGGAGAGAGAGGGGGGAGAGAAAAGGGAGAAGTGGGGGGGATGGAGAAAGGGGGAGGGAGGCGGGAGGAGGAGGGGGGTGTATTTTGGTCTGCTCTTGCTTCACTAGGCCTGTCAGGAGTCCAGTCACCACTCCCTTCCGTCATTGTGCCCGTTGTTGTGAAGCGTGGCCCAGATGGCGGTGCAGCCCTGATTAGGGACTGCTGCTCTCTAGGTGGGGCATGGACCTCTGCTGACACCATGAGCGTTCGTGTCACAGGTACAGTTCTCTGTGGCTCTGTGTGTGCCGCAATAGTTCGTGGCACCTCAACTGTAGTCGCGGTCTGTGTGACAGGCATTTCTGGGGGCCTGCGTGGAGTGGTGTGGATCTGGATGTGTGCAGGTGACTGCAGTGATCTGGTAGCGGTAGGACCGTCCCTCTGCGTTTCTGTCTGTGTACTCTCAGTATTTGGTGTTTGTGTAGTATCAGTATTGCGGGGCTGCTCACCTGTGTTAGCAGGAAACGTTTCCAAAAGTCTCCTGTAGACTTTGTCTCATGATTCCTGTTTGAGCCTAAGACCCAGCTGACTGCGCGCCCATGCAACTGCAATGTCATAGTTTTTCCTCCATTCTGCCCCTGAGAGTTGGACTAATATTTGCAAATTGTCCTCAATGTTCACCCGGTAATGGTCTTCTAAAATGATCAATGTGGTCTGGGCCCAATATCTTGCATTACCGTCAATCAGTGTTACTGTGTTGGCAGTTGGAGATGCTGGCTTTATGACTGTTGCCAGGTTCTGGGTCATTTTAGCGATGGAAGCAGGTGGTTCATTAGCTGTAACATTTGCCAAATGATGCGTGGCTTTAATAAGCCTATAAATGACTTTTGTTCTCATGCTAAAGTCACTATCACTGGTATCGTGTCTGTTCATAGGGGTGGCAGCCCGTTTTTTCACCCACCTCTGATAGTGTCTGTTTGTGTTGGTAGAAAACACCTGTTGTGGGAAGCGGCGTCCACCAGTGGACCTCTGTTGGCGTTGTGATCCATTGAAACGGGAATTCCAGCCGTCCTGACTGGAACGTCCCGTTCTGTGGTTGGTGTAGTCTGTGTCACGGTTGAAACTGCGGGTTCTGTAGTTGGTTTGGCGGCTGTGATGGTAGTTTCCTCTACGGCTCTGCTGCGGCCCTCGAGCGGGTCCCGTCCGACGGCCCTGCCTCGTCACCGCAGCATAGCTCTGGTGGTAGCGGTCCGGCTGGCGGTAGGTATGGTCGTAAGAGTTCTGTCTTACCGATTGAGTTGTTGGAAATCGGTCCCTGTTACGGACTCTCTTGTAGTTTACAGTTTGCCAGTTATCCCCGTCAAAGCGGGCGGCCGCCATAATTGCTCCGAGCTACGGAGCAGAGTGAAAAAACTAACTCAATAAACTGAAAACTATCTCAAAAAGGAAAGAGACGTGATGGTCTAAGTTATGAAAATTTATTCAAGCAACGTTTCGACTGCAAAAGTAGTCTTTTTCAAGCTAATAACTTACAGCTGCGCCATTTTTCTCTCCACAGACAACAACGTGAATGCAGTGGTGAAAAGACCGGGATTCAACAGGAAGTAGTACACAACAGTTTTCATTTCCTGTCGGCCCTTCACAAAAAAGGTTCTTCAAGAGTAAGAAAGGACGCCCCTTCAAAATAAAAGCATATAAATGAATGTAAGCCTGCAAGACCATACCAGTGTGCAAAGCAATAGCTTCAATTCTTCACATGTAAAATTAAGGATACCCAATCCATGTTAAGTTGTCATATAATGAATTTGGTAAGGTAAGTATCAAGAAAAGACAATATTAAGGTTAAATGCAGTGCCAAAAGGCCATGGTAAGTATATGATTCCAATTTAATTAGGGTTTAAGTTGAAGGACAGGTATCCTTAAATGATCCCAATGTGGATAGGTTTTGGATCAAATACAGGTAAGTGCTTAATAATAGTACCAATATGGTTAGGTTTTGGATCCAATACAGGTAAGTGCTTAATAATAGTTCGAATGTGGTTAGGTTTTGGATCAAATGAAGGTAAGTGCTACATAATAATTCCAATATGGTTAGGTTTTGGATCAAATACAGGTAAGTGCTTAATAGGAGTACCAATATGGTTAGGTTTCGGATTAAATACAGGTAAGTGCTTAATAATAGTTCCAATGTGGTTGGGTTAGGGTTAGGGTTAGGGGGTTAGGGTTAGGGTTAGGGTAGTACGGATCCCAGAGATCTCCCCACGCGTCCGACGACGGCGCAGTTGAATGGAGATCAACGGTAGTGCACGGGCCGTCGCATGTCACTCGGTTCTCCCCTAATCCAACAATTGTGTAGATGAGAATTCTCATCAGAGAAGAAAGGGGGATAGTACCACTCATCCCTCTGTCTAGAGGAGGTGAGGGAGAGAGAAACACAGACCCATCCCTTTGTCTAAAGGAGGTGGGGGAGAAGGAAAGACACCTCCATCCCTCTGTCTAGAGGCGGTGGGGTGAGAAGTACAGACCCATCCCTTTGTCTAAAGGAGGTGGGGAGAGACAGAGACACGTCCATCCCTCTGTCTAGAGGCGGTGGGGTCAGAGAAACACAGGCCCATCCCTTTGTCTAAAGGAGGTGGGGAGGAGAAAAGGAGAAACCCATCCCTCTGTCTAGAGGCGGTGGGGTGAGAGAAGTACAGACCCATCCCTTTGTCTAAAGGAGGTGGGGGAGAAGGAAAGACACCTCCATCCCTCTGTCTAGAGGCGGTGGGGTGAGAAGTACAGACCCAACCCTCTAAAGGAGGTGGGGAGAGACAGAGACACGTCCATCCCTCTGTCTAGAGGCGGTGGGGTCAGAGAAACACAGGCCCATCCCTTTGTCTAAAGGAGGTGGGGAGGAGAAAAGGAGAAACCCATCCCTCTGTCTAGAGGCGGTGGGGTGAGAGAAGTACAGACCCATCCCTTTGTCTAAAGGAGGTGGGGAGGAGAAAAGGAGACACCTCCATCCCTCTGTCTAGAGGAGGTGGGGGTGAGAAGAAATCTGCAGCATCCCGTCATCCCATAGCCACCCAGTGCGCCCACCGAAGTGGGATACATTGGAAAGGTCAGGGGGGACCACGGAAATGCTTACGGAAGTAGGCGTCCGTGACGCCCCGCAATCCCATAGCCAAACGGCGTCTCCACCTGAGGCGGGAAACGTCAGATTGGTCAGGGGGGAAAAAACGGAGACGTCAACGGTAGTTGCATCATCTGGGGCCGCCCGCAATCCCATAACCGTCCGGCGGTCCCACCAGGTGGGAGACGTCGGAGCGGTCAGGGGGGAAGAACGGGAAAGCATCCAGATGCCCACAGCCCCCCGCAATCCCATAGCCGTCCGGCGGTTAGGGTTAGGGTTAGGTAAGGGGGTAATAACCACGATCATCAAGTGATGATCCTTAACCAATAGCTGTTGCAAGTGGCAACAGCCACAGCACATACACTATACAAATGTTTGCACTTTGTATATACAACCCTCTGTGTGCACATTGTCTTCTGTCACGGTGCAAAATTTAGAATTTTTTTTTTTAGCATAGTCTGTTGATGGCATGCTAACTAAAGCGGGTGGGAACAGTACTTTCCATTTTGCAATGTCCCTTAACACACCAGGCATTGTAAAGCCGATTTGGCAATGTCACCTAACAACGCTGACATTGTAAAGCCGGCTTCACAATGTCACCTAACACAGCTGGCATTGTAAAGCCGATATGGCAATGTCACCTAACAACGCTGACATTGTAAAGCCGGCTTCGCAATGTCACCTAACACAGCTGGCATTGTAAAGCCGATATGGCAATGTCACCTAACAACGCTGACATTGTAAAGCCGGCTTCACAATGTCACCTAACACAGCTGGCATTGTAAAGCCGATATGGCAATGTCACCTAACAACGCTGACATTGTAAAGCCGGCTTCGCAATGTCACCTAACACAGCTGGCATTGTAAAGCCGATATGGCAATGTCACCTAACAACGCTGACATTGTAAAGCCGGCTTCGCAATGTCACCTAGCAACACTAGCATTGCAAAGCCGGCTTCGCAATGATGTATATTTGACACTTTGAAATTAGCTGTTGGATGCTGTTCCGATCGCGGGGTTAGGGGGTTAGGGTTAGGGGGTTAGGGTTAGGTAAGGGGGTAATAACCACGATCATCAAGTGATGATCCTTAACCAATAGCTGTTGCAAGTGGCAACAGCCACAGCACATACACTATACAAATGTTTGCACTTTGTATATACAACCCTCTGTGTGCACATTGACTTCTGTCACGGTGCAAAATTTTGAATTTTTTTTTTTAGCATAGTCTGTTGATGGCATGCTAACTAAAGCGGGTGGGAACAGTACTTTCCATTTTGCAATGTCCCTTAACACACCAGGCATTGTAAAGCCGATTTGGCAATGTCACCTAACAACGCTGACATTGTAAAGCCGGCTTCGCAATGTCACCTAACACAGCTGGCATTGTAAAGCCGATATGGCAATGTCACCTAACAACGCTGACATTGTAAAGCCGGCTTCGCAATGTCACCTAACACAGCTGGCATTGTAAAGCCGATATGGCAATGTCACCTAACAACGCTGACATTGTAAAGCCGGCTTCGCAATGTCACCTAACACAGCTGGCATTGTAAAGCCGATATGGCAATGTCACCTAACAACGCTGACATTGTAAAGCCGGCTTCGCAATGTCACCTAACACAGCTGGCATTGTAAAGCCGATATGGCAATGTCACCTAACAACGCTGACATTGTAAAGCCAATTTGGCAATGTCACCTAGCAACACTAGCATTGCAAAGCTGGCTTCGCAATGAGTGTATATTTGACACTTTGAAATTAGCTGTTGGATGCTGTTCCGATCGCGCCATATATGGCGCTTTTGGAACGAAATCCAACAGCTAGATTCTAAGTGTGAAAATGCACTTCATTGTAAAGCCGTCATGGCAATTTTAGTGAAATGGTATACCAGGGGCACGGACATCTTGGCTGCGGGGTTTTGCATGGTCACAGGGGGGGGCTTAACCCTTGTGTTGTCCTTAGGGGTCAGGTTGACCCGTGGCGGTATCGCTCTCACCGACCCGGGCATAATCCCCCCGCGGCGGTGTTTCTGTCACGGAGCCGGCGGGGAGACGCGGTCCCGTCTCTTAGGGGTCTTTCTGACCCAGGGTCCGTGTGACCCAGGGTCCGTGTGACCCAGGGTCCGTGTGACCCAGGGTCCGTGCGACCCAGGGTCCGTGTGACCCTGGGTCGCACGGACCCTCCGGCTTGTTTCGCCTGACCGTCCCGACCAAGGTCAAGCGCTGTTCGACGAGCAAGCGTCGGGCGAGGTCGTAGGAGGTGAAAAAGTTGTCGCAGGTGACGTTCCGCGGGCCCCGCAGCCCTCGGGTGAGGTGGGTGGCCAAGTGGCGCTCGGGCGGCGCGCCGGCCCGGGACTTGCCCGCGTACACCTGCATGTTCCAAGCGTAGCTGGACGCCGCGTCGCAGGCCACCCACGTCTTGAGGCCGTAGCGGGCGGGTTTGCTGGGCATGTACTGGCGAAAGGAGCATCGGCCTTGTCGTTTGTCGTCGTCGTCGTCGTCGAAGGCGGGCGGAGCGGTCACAGAAGGAGCACGAAAAGGAGACGGAAGAACAAGTCGTAGGAAGAAGAAGAAGAAGAAGAAGAAGAAGAAAAAGAACAAAAGGACGGAAGGAGGAAAAGGAGATGGAGATAGACGAGAAGAAAAAGACAAAGGAGACAGAGAAAAAGTTTAACAACGTCCGCGTGCACGCACACACACACGCACAGAAGCATGGCGAAGCACACGCTACGCCGCCGCCGAGGTACTGATCCGCAGGCCGCCGCGACAAGTCGTTCGTCGTAGCGGCGGCGGCGGCGGCCGGCTCTCCGCCTAGTCTACTCGGACCGAAATCTACTCTACTCGTAGAGAGTCTGTCCGTCCGTCCGTCCGTCCGTCAGTCTGTCCGTCCGTCAGTCTGTCAGTCTCTGTCCGTCTGCCTGCCAGTCTCTGTCTCTGTCTGTCTGCCTGTCCGTCTGTCCGTCTGTCTGTCTCTGTCTCTGCCTGCCAGTCTCTGTCTCTGCCTGCCTGCCTGCCTGCCCGTCTGTCCGTCTGTCTGCCCGTCTGTCTGTCTCTGTCTCTGTGTCTGCCTGCCAGTCTCTGTCTCTCTTGTCCGAGGCCCGTCTGGCGGCTCGCGTCTCCCGGTCGTCGAAGCGCAGGAGCCTGGAGTACGCGTGGAAGCGTTTGACGGGCATGGTGGCGCGGAACACGCTCCGGCCGCTCTCCTCGTGCCACAGGCTCTCCAGCACCTCGTTGCGAGACCTGTACACGCCGGCCAGGATCAAGAGGCCGATGTAGGCTCGCAGGTCCGTGGCGTCCATGCTCTTCCAGCCCCCGCCTTCGCCTTCGCCTTCGCCGCCGTATCGCCTCCGGCCCTCCAGGTTCGTGGCGGCCAGCACCGCGTCCTGTATCCGCGGCGTGACCAGCAGCTGGAACGCGGAGAGCGGGTCGCGGAGAGCGGGTCGCGGAGAGCGGGTCGCGGACGCGGCGCTTCGCGTACTCCGTGGGTCCCGGCTCGGGCGGCGCGCCCGGAGGGCCGCGGGGGGCGCGGTACCTCCGCAAGGACCACAGGATTTCGCCGTTTCTCGACGGGAACGTGTCCCTCTCCTCCTCCTCCTCTTCCTCCTCCTCGTCATCTTCCTCATTGTCATCGCCCTCGTCCCCCTCTTCCTCTCGACCCTCTTCCTCTCGCTCCTGCCGCTCCTCCCCCTCCTCCTCCTCCTCTTCCTCTTCCTCTCCGCTGTGTCCTGCTGCTGCTGCTGCTGCTGCTGCTGCTTCTTCTTCTTCTTCTTCTTCTTCTTCTTCTTCTTCGTCTTCTTCTCCTCCTTCTTCTCCTCCGCCTCCCCCCGCCTCCCGGTCATCCACTTGCCCCGCTTGGCGACTGCGGGCTCCGCCGCGAGCTCTTTCTCCGCGAGCTCTTTCTCCGCGGCCGTCTCGGTCCTCTTCGTCAGAGTCGGAGGTGCTGCCGCCGCCGCCGCTGCCGCTGCTGTCTGAGTCCTCCTCTTCCTCCTCTTCCTCCTCTTCCTCATCTTCCTCCTCTTCCTCATCTTCCTCCTCTTCGTCATCTTCGTCCCGATCTCGCGCCTCTCGCCGTTGTCGCTCTACGCCTTGCTCTTCGGGGCCGCTGCGCGAAGCTCGGGTGAGAAAGCGATGCAGCTCCAAGTCTAGAGTCACGCAGCGGGCCATTGCGGCGTACGGAGCGTGAGTGCGTGGGTGCGTGGGTGCGTGGGTGCGTGGGTGCGTGGGTGCGTGCTCGGTCAACAGTGTTTTAGTAGTCTGAGGAACGTACGCGGAATAACCGCGAGAGAGAATGCTCCCTCGGGCCGGGGGGGAGGGGGCGGGGGGGTGTGAAACTACGGGGGTCGTTCGGTGACGCGCTAGGTCGAGAAGAAAACTCCCCCGAGCCCCCGCACGAAGCTACGGGGTCTTCGGGGGTCGGAATGACCCAGGGTCACACGGACCCTGGGTCGCACGGACCCTGGGTAACACGGACCCTGGGTCACACGGACCCTGGGTCACACGGACCCTGGGTCACACGGACCCTGGGTCAGAAAGACCCCTAAGAGACGGGACCGCGTCTCCCCGCCGGCTCCGTGACAGAAACACCGCCGCGGGGGGATTATGCCCGGGTCGGTGAGAGCGATACCGCCACGGGTCAACCTGACCCCTAAGGACAACACAAGGGTTAAGCCCCCCCCTGTGACCATGCAAAACCCCGCAGCCAAGATGTCCGTGCCCCTGGTATACCATTTCACTAAAATTGCCATGACGGCTTTACAATGAAGTGCATTTTCACACTTAGAATCTAGCTGTTGGATTTCGTTCCAAAAGCGCCATATATGGCGCGATCGGAACAGCATCCAACAGCTAATTTCAAAGTGTCAAATATACACTCATTGCGAAGCCAGCTTTGCAATGCTAGTGTTGCTAGGTGACATTGCCAAATTGGCTTTACAATGTCAGCGTTGTTAGGTGA